>LPNX010586095.1:491175-529933 GCA_001517045.1 Pseudotsuga menziesii
CATGAGATAGGAGGCATGGTCGATTGTGGGGGATTTGTGTGAGTTGTTGGCGATTAGATCAAGCTATGGGTGGCAAGGGATCATCAACCTCCACCACAAACGTTAGCGACAAGAAATAAATCGAGGGTGTATTTGATATCCAGATCTCAAACAAAGGAGAGAAGGCTCAGGTAACTATGACCACGAGGAGTGCAATCCGGTCTGCTTGCAATGAAATTAGGGGGAAATATAAAGGAATGAAGTGATGCCACAAAGCTTCACCCAGATCCATCAATTCACATTCCATTCATCCTCTTATAAGGAAATGCTAATCGCACACCTAAAGACGTCATTTTCACAAATCCCTTGCTATGGCAACTGATTGAAGATTCCAGATTGGTCATCCGATAAATGGATCTGACTGCCATTACTTTAAATAAATTCTAGATCTATATATATGATATTCTAGAATAAGATATGATCTATACATACATTGAGAGTAATTTATGAATTGCATGCAAATATTAGTGTGTTCTTGATTGTTGTTAATTGTACAAAAGTATCCATAGTGCACACCACACAACTAAACATACTCACACTACTACATATGGCTCAAAAGTCCCACGAAAGTTTTCCACGAAAAAGTTAAAATCGATTTTTTTGTGGAAAAACAGTTTAAAATTTTGGAAAAAAATGAAAATGTCCCCGATAATCATCGCTATAGCGATGCATGGTCCATAACGTTTCTATAGTGACGGACGTTCATTGCTATAGTGAAGGACGTTCATCAACAAAGATGCACATAGTGGCTTTCCATGCTTTTCGGTGAGGATAAGCATAGTGACTTTGTATTAGAGGGAGAGATGACGAATTTGAGAATAGTGCCCATACACCCTTTCTCATCTAAAAGATCTATCAACATAATTAATACTTTCAAATATAAATAATTTTAAATATAAAGAAATTAATAATTCCATAAGATCCCACCACGGCTTTGACGTGATTTAATTTTTAATATCAATAATTGCTCAATTATAATTAAGGAAATGATACATTACACAAATAATCCATATAATAATGTTTTATATTATCCTTCTTTAGTGAGATCATAATATTTTGATTCACTTGCAAAGGTCTTTTAATTAGGGTAGTGAGTTTATTAACTTATAAATATAGAATGGAACTCTAATCTCTACCATGTATTTTACAAAACAACATTTAAAAATGCTCCGGCCAACTTGACCATACCATGGCCCTAGACCCAAAATAATTACGCCGATAGGCGTTTTTCTCTGAGGTCCATTTTGTAAAAAAATGGACCTGATTGGTTGGATGGAGATTGTCCCTTCCTCTAATAAAAAAGTGACACGTTCCATTTTGGCAGTGTACTTAGGTTGTGGATGACGCACAAAAAATCCATTTCGTCTTCCATCTGACCAGTAAAAACTTGCCACTTGTTTTCTTCATATCCCACCACTCGACGCCTCTTCCACCCTTTGCGTTTTCCCTCGTCGCCTTCTTCCAGGTGCTCTCCGTGCTCCTTCCACACTTCCACCAACTCCCCAACTCTCCTTTGCGCCCATCTCTCCCGTGTTCCCTCCTACCAACCGCCCTCACCCTCCACTTGCATTCTCGACGTGCCCCGCTCTTCCCTGCACCAAACACCACGTCCATTGACCTTTCCAGCACCTCCTTCTCTTGCATTTGAAATTGTCACCATTCCACGAGAAAAAAATGTTGGATGGAAGGATAAGAACCATTATACTAATGGATATTCACATAATAATCAATTAAACAATATTTTTTAACATCATTGGTAGTTAAAGATTAATCCTCCTTAGAATCTATGTGAGATGGGTGTTTGAAAACCTATTCAACACTTTCAAGTTACCAACAATAAAATCATATAGAGAATATTTTTCCTTGAGCACATTGTGAACATAAATTTTATTCAAAAATGGATTGTAACATTCTGATTATGGTTGCTAGATTTTGGTTGATAGTTGACTATGTCAGCTTCCACACCAATAAGTTTTATTGACCGTGTCAAAGGATTGCAATGGACAAATACATTTATGCATCGCGTGATCATAATTCTAATATATAGGAGTGTCTCATTAGAAGTTTGGCATACGTCAAGAGAAATAAATTAAAAATTTATAATCATTGTAATAATTAAAAAAATGGGACAACAAAAACTATTTCCGCCATCATTTTCAAAAAAATCTATTATTTCCATGACAAGTATGCCCATAGTGAAAGCAATGATGAGGAGAAATTGGGTTGGAACTAGAATGATTAGTGTATAGATGTAGTGCATGGTCTGAAATTGGTGTGGCAATGGCCCTACACTTGGTGGTTTGACATCAACAGATGATGGGTCTTAATGGAAAGCTACCACAAACACGCTAAATCAAATTAGACTGTGTATGCAATGAGATTGTAGTACTAATGGATTGAATTCTATATCTGAGATTAGGTTGATGGTGTGGGGGGGGCTTGGGTATATTCCTAGGAGCAAGAAATTATTTCAATGTGTTAAAACTAATGGTTGCTTGATCCTAAGCATGACAAATACCAACCCCTCGAAATTCACGAATGTTAAAATAATTGACATGGAGACCAAGGATGAACTCAACCAATAATTTTTGAAGAATATACAAGGGAAACTCCCTATACCTGTAGGGAATTTTATCAAATATGATAAATCATTAGTCCATCCAATAGGCTCTCTAATCATGGATTGTGCACCAACCCATGCAAAGATGCCTCTTTCTCGGATCAAGTAGTTGGTTGGTTCTAGGGTCAATGAACAACTTAACAATAATCTCTTTGAATATATTCAATTATTTGATAATATCCTTACTAATTCCATTTAAGCAGTACTGTCTCATCCTAACCCTATATTTTGATATATTAGATAATTGGACACAATCATGGTCAATGGAAGCTACAAAGGTGTTAGGTGAGGTGGCCAATGAAATATGGAGTGGCTCTCTTGTGTTCCTAACACCCCCAATTAAGTTTATAAGTTCATATAGACATTGATTAATTTTAGTTTATGGGTCTTGTGGGTGATCAGGGTTTGGATTTTAATAAGGGTTTTGCAAAATTATGGTGAAATAACAATTGCAATTAAATAGTGACAATTTTTGTAATTCTAAATTTCTTAAATCTTGAAAACATAAAAAAATGTCATTTCAAATCAAATATACATGGAAATGAGAGTTTCTCTTTGCAAATTGTCAAGTGATAATGATGGTAATGTCCCTTCAACTTTTTTCTATTGAGATTGGGACTAGCTATCTAAACCAGACTTGTATTGGGAGAGGGAAAACATTATGAGGTGGTTGGGGGTGTAAGAGAAACATAGAATAATAATCATGTTCATTTTTACATATTTTTACACAGAGGAATGTACATGTTTTCCTAACTAATGCATGCTTAGAAATGCACACACATTTTTAATGCACTTGTTGTTTTCAATTAAAAATGACATGGTAACTTATTCTCCATGCAGAAATGGATTTCCTAGAGTTTCCAAAATGGACAAATCTATTTAGATAAGAAGACATGTACATTCTTGAAGTGAATACACATTCCAAAAGAAACAACATGCTTGCATTCATGTTTCAATGAAAAAGGGAAGCAACTTTGCGCACCCACCCTGTACATATCTACAATTGATAGACCTTTAGTTGCATTCACATAACTTTGATAGGGATCTATGATGAGTTAAGAAATGTTTCATATTATTAAATATTGTTGGGGAAATAGAGTTGACCTTCACTTCCATTTGTTGTAGATTTGGAGTTAATTGGAATTGAGTTGTACAAATTTGCAGTTGATTGGCCTTGATTTGTACCCATGTAGCATTGATTCAGATTCATGCTCAGGTGAGGAAATGATTAGAATTATGAAAATAAAAGTTTTGGGAATAAAATTTCCTTTAACTTCCATTTATGGTTGATTGGTATTGAGTTTATTGTTGTACCCACCTAGAAATGTTTTGGATTATTAAAATAAATGTTTTAGAAAAGAAGTTCACCTTCACTTCTATTTGTTGCAAACGTGTATTTGCTATGTATTTTCTTCTACAAATTCATAATGGATTGGTGTTGAGTAGAAGTACCCACTTGGATTTGAATGGGATTTGTACCTTTATTTCTTGTAGATTTGTAACTGAGTGGTATAGAGCTATATTGACCCACCCTTCTATTGAGCATGGTTGTCATTAATGTCAAGTATAAATGCATTAATGATAAAGGTTGTGGTTGTTAACGACATGGGAGCACTAGGTGGTACAAATGACTCATACTGTGGTCATTTGTTGAAGATGATATGTGCTAATGATGAACCACTTGCTAATGGTATCCTTGTACATGAATGGTTGGGTCTTGGACCCACATAAATTATGGTATAATATCTCTTAGAGATTTTGCATCCCTCATGAATCCCTAACACTTTTACTCATTAACTTGTACCATGAAGACTCAATGGTTATGTTGTGCACATGGAAACTTGGGTCTTGAAACCCACACATGGTGATTTGATGAAGTCTTTGACACTTTCATAAATGCATGTCTTGCTTGATGGCCATTGGAAACTATTGAAGTAATGATGAAGTATTTGAAAAGGCTCTTCAATCCCAATCCAAAATCCCTGAAATATGGAAATATGGAAAGGCTTTTGACCTTTTGACAAAGCCTCAAATTCTTATGTTAACTTGCCAAGTTCTCGAATTTAAGGTTTTATCAGTGAATGTTTTCACCTTTTGGTCAAAATCCAAATCTTATGTGTAACATGATTTTTAATAATTATTATGGTTTTAATATAAATTATTATTTTATCTTTTTTATTAAAATTATAATTTTTATTAAAAATTAAATGATTATGTTATTTCATAAAGCCATTGCTTTCAATCCATTATCTTAACGTCTCATGTTGGTTTTTATTTAAAAATACAAGATAGAAATTTCATTTCATAAAATTTTGGGCTTTATCTAATTTAAACGCCATAGTTTCCCACCTATCCGTCGAAGCACAAACATATCAAAGGCAGTCGTAGAGGATAAAATGCAAGCATTATTTCTTAACACGTCTTGACAAATTCAAGACAGTGGAGAAACATCCGAATCTAAGACAATAAAGAGGTATGTAGATAAAGTTTTATAAGGAATAAAATCAACATTAGTAACCAACTTTAAATTTGATGCATCTTTTGGGTAATTTATCAACTAATTTGACAAATTCTAGATTTCCTAGCATTGAACTAGCGAACGAGGGATTAGCTGGCAGTTAAATAGAGTCCTTCCAAATATTTTTGGATTTTCAAGAATTGAATGAGGGCTCAACTAGCAGCTAAACAGATTCTTTTGATATCTTTTCCAGCTACAACACCATCTGGTCCCCTCGTATCCGCCTCATAAAACCATGTTTCATTCTTTTTGGGCGGCCAAATCCCCAGTATGGGATAAACCTGAGAAACTGAATGGCACCAGGGGGCGCATTGAGGCCTACATATACAAACAAAGTTCAGTCGATGTATTGACAGTAGAAACAAATTCATCTTCTTCTTATGATTGTTTCAGTCCTAAAAACCCTTGGATATTTGGCTTTCAAAGCAGTGCCAATGACGGCAACAGATCCGATGTGCGAATATGTCCAGCGCCTTCAGTCTTTGATGATATCCTTCCATGAGTCTATGTCCCAACTTTTCAAATGCAACAGCAGCGAGTCAGCCATAGATATGCGGAAGAACCTGATGGAGTATTATCACGATCTCCACAAAGCCCTGCAATCATGGTACGAAACCCTAAATATAAAGGAGGAAAAACCAGAACTGTCATGCATGATCAAGATGTCTCCATGTTTTCACTTCATGAGGAATGAGGTGCTTTGGAGGTACCGTTCCCTCTTCTCATGACCAACTAGGTCAACCAACCTTACCCTTCTTGTATTACTGTTGCTAGGTAAACTACTGGATCACTTGCTTACTCACTAGAATAGACAGAGTCGTATGGATCTAGATCTCGATCTAAGGAACGAATCTGTTAGTCCTCTTATAGTAGTGCCTCTCTTTTTGGAAGAACCTCATGGTGGGGCGGGTTGCTATGGGGAATCTAGTTCTGTAGATGGGTGGGTAGTAAACAAGGGGTAAGGTCTCTAGGTTCACTATCCCCAACCCTAGGCAGAAAGGGAAAAAAAGCAAAAAACAAAATATCAAACGTCCAAGTCTACAATTGGCTTAAAACAATCTCCAATAAATGCGACGGCTGTGGTCTCTTACACTACATCGTGCAGAACAAGAAAGAGGAGACAACCATTCAGAATGATTTATCGGTGGTGCTCAATAACGTCCCCAATGTGGCGAAGCTGGCGTTGAAGGTTCTGCAGGGCTATAAATTCTCAATATCTAGCATCATATGGGCTTGCATTTTGATCTTGAAATCCCTTTACCCCATTTTTTGTAACGACGACAGCGCTACTGTTCCATTGCATGTCAAGGATTCAACCCGGGAGATTGCTAAGTAAGATTTGGAGAAATCAGTTGAATAAGAAATATGCATTGGATTGCAAAGCCTTCCTGCAGCTCTTAATAACGTTTAGGATCGTGGCGGACTATGAGAAGAATGAGATTTTGGAGATACTGATTCTTGTTTCCAGCCACAAGCAAGCTCCAGAGATGTGTTGGTCTCTTGGATTGTCTCCTGATGTAGGTTAGTGCATTGATTACTATATGCTTGTGTTAAACATTAATTTAGGCTTAAACATTAATTACTATCTCCTTAGATTACTTTATACGAGGCTTGATTCATTACATTAGTGGTTTTATACTTGGTTTATGTTTGGTGCTACTCTGGCTGGATTTATACATTGATAACTGTATGATGAATCAATTTTGTCTTCCCCAGTGTCTTGCATTGCATATTTTTTTTCTCTAAAGTACAAATCATGTTCATCTTCTTCTTCTTTTTTGGAAATGCATCTTATATTACATTACTGCACATCAAATTATGCATATCAATGATCCAGGATGCGATTACACAAACAACCCCTTTTTTTGGCAAGACGTGCCAATATATTTTCCTTTGTCCCAATCTCAAGATATTTTACATCATTGTGAAAAATTCCAAATCTGGTTTCCAATTCTGCTCTGAACATTGTAGTTCCACCCAAATGAAAAAGAAACAAATCCCATTGAATGTACCTTGACGTCTTCTTTCCTATGCAGAGGCTATTTTTGTCAACATAATGGTGTTCCAAATTGCTCTGCCATATTGTTCTATCATCCCATCTGTTTCCTGAGATGACTCCTTTCCAATGAAGATAGATAACAAAAGAAATGAGAGGGACTTAAGAACACCATTTTGTACATTCAGTTCCGGCACCCGGTATTCGTTCATAAGAGCTGGCAGCACAGTGAAGGGAGAACAAGTCTCTGCAACAATAGAAATAGCTACAATTGTACAGACACGGTTCTGGCGTTCTTGAACCTTCAAGTTGTTCAGTAAAGTAGCAAGCACATCCTGTGGTCCAATTGCCTTTGCAATGTATCCAAATGTGTTCACAGTTTCCCTTATAATTCCCTTCTTATGAGCTTTCAACATCTCTAAAAGCTCAAAGCAGATTCTCATCCATTCTCTGGTAGGAACAAACTCAGCACCACGATCAACAATTCTACCCACAAGATCTATACAATTCTCCTGCACTTTTTCATGTCTATTTTCCAAAATTGGAGTCAGACGAGGTAGCAAATCTTTAATTGGTGGATTCATATTAGTCATACCAATGATAGTTACTATAGCTTTTAATGCCCCCAGAATGGATCCCAAAACTTCAGGATACTCTTCTTCCAAGTATTCATAAAGCACAACACTCAAGTGACCCATTAGTTGTTCTTCTTGGCATTGCTTCATCACTACGGCGATTCTGGAAATAAGATCTGCAGCTTGTTGTCTAACCTTTGCACTCTTATTATTTAGTATCCACTTAATGGTACCACAAATTTGTGGCAAGTACAACTTGACTCTCTGACTCAAAGCATTCAACATGACACCAAATCCATTCAACATTACATTAGCATCATCACTAGTCTGCTCTTGGAATGCATAAAGTATTTAAGCAATGAGCAACTCCTCCAGGCGTGAATCAATATCTGAAGCTCCCAAGTTAGCAACTACCCTTCCAATTCTCTCCATTACCATTCGGCGATATGGTTCACTTTCCTCTTTAAGGCCTTCGACAGTCCTTCCCACAATGTCTGCAACTCCCACTTTGTTAGCTATCGCAACAGTTGTATCAACCAACTGTTTACAATTCCTACGATCCTGAGTCATCCTTCGAACCCAAAAGTTGCAAAAGAATTCAGGAAGTATTTCTGCTCTAATGTAATCTACTTCCACGCCCTCTGTACTGACACACTGCTTAACAACTTTCAAAACAATCTTTTTCATTTCTTCATCCAAGGATTGAAACTCACGAATCAAGATAACCATCACTTCCTTTGTTTAATAACTAGCACACATAGCATCCATAAGAGGTATAATAAATCCAATAGTCTTCAAAAAAGCTGCAAGAACTATACCCCTATGTGAACAGATACCCTTCCATAGGGGTTTAAGAACAGAATCAAAGCTTTCTAATCCATAAGGTACTGCAGCTTCTGCAAGAGCAGCCAGTGATAATGCGGTAATAGTTCTCACCTTTTGATTTTCATCATTAAGACCGTGTTCTATAATTTCAACAAGGGACCGTAGATGCGGCAGAACAGCACATCCCATGAGAATAGCAATCTATTGGATAATCTTTATACCAATATGTTGAGCTTGCCATGATTTCTTACTCTGACACATTGCCTTCAAAAATGGAAAAAGAGCTGGAATTCCAAGAGTAGAAGCAACTACACTAAAAGCCCTTGCTGTTTTGTTTCGCACATATTCATCAATGTTATCAATATCAAGTCTCATGGTGGCAATCATAGTTGCAAGCCCTGCCGCTTTGCTCAAGTTGGAGATGATCTCTCTTCCCTTGACACGGGCATAGTAATATTCCTCTATAAGAAGAGGTTCAATGACCACGAGAATCTTGTGAACAAATGGCCTGACATGTTCATCCAGTTTATAAAGAACTCTATCAATTACCTTCACCAAAAGATGCCTCTCCTGATCTTAAAGTGTGGGGGACATGAGCAAAGGAAAAATCTGATTAAAGAGAGGCCCGACACCAAACTCCCTAGCTTTGTCAGTAAGCTGTCTCAACACTGTTTTCCGCTGAGGTGGTGTACCGTTCTTCACCTTAAGCAACAGCTTCATTATCTTGCACTCTTTTTGCTCGTCCGGTGAAAGCTCCTCGGCATGAACAAGGCCATCAAACCCAAAACCACTATTCAAAATGGGATCCTCGGCATGAACAAGGCCATCCTTTAAATCAAACTCATTACAATGGTCAAGGACATCTGCAACTACCCTAGTAGTACTAATAGAAGCAAGGCTAGTGCCTGCCCTACTTGGTGCTACCCCTACTAGTGAATCCAAACCAATCCACACCAAAAGTCATCAAATAAAGCAGCCCATCAAATAAAGCAGCCTTTGGTGGAGGGCAAATAATGCAGTTGAGTTTATGGCATTCAAATTAATTCTTATGCTGGAAGCTAAATATGGGGCTTTAATTTTACAGGTCTTTCCCATTACAGGTCTTTAGAGATTCTCAAATGGTGATCAACTGGATGAATGATGTGTGTGGTGGAAATAAGCTTTTCCACTTCTTTATCCTTTTTTCATGTTTACAAGTAATGGGATGCTTAACCTGACAGAGTTTATTGGGATTTGATAAATCCCTCAAAACCCAATAGACAGGGTATAGAAAATCCTATTTGTTGGGTTTATTTTAATGGTACCTCCCAGAACATCTCACAGACTTCAAGTATACTTAAATGATACACATTTCATAAAGTGTAAAGCAGCCATTGGGAGGGGTCAAAACAATGCAACTGATTGGAGGAAGTGTCTTGTACTTAAATGATACACAGTTCATACTTAAATGATACACATCTCATAAAGTGTAAAGCAACCTTTTGGAGGGGGGGAAACAATGCAGCTGAGTGGAGGAAGTGTCTTATACTTAAATGCAAAATTCCTCGCATGGAAAAAGAGAAAAAATATTAGTAATGTAGGTCAATATTGTATTAATGTTGTAATAATGATAAATCATCACCGCCCCAGCCCCGTGTGGTAGCTCAGTTGGTTGATGCTGCAGGGACCAAACCTTCGGGTGGTCACTTAAGTATAACCACTTAACCTTGTCGAAATATTTGGTTAGGTCTATGTTCAACATGAAAGGAGGGGGAACAAAGGATTTGATGGAGTGGCTGGTTTCTTAAGCCAAACCTACAACATCATGTACGTTTCTCTAGTCTAAGAATACAAATTGGCTTAGGGGATGTAGTTGGAGAGGATAGGATTGATATAGACTGGTATGACCTTGGAGATGACCTTATATATACAATTGGATAGGGATATGGGTTTATAATGGTCGAACCCTGAGGTAAAATCATATTTTGGGATGTTAGAAATGAAACTAGAGTTAAATGGGGGGTGAACCATACCTGAATGTTTTGATTCTTCAATTGCAACAACAATATTGTCACTGATTAGGTACCAAAATCCAAGGTAAAACATAATGGCCCATCCATTTGGGCCAAGAGATTTTCCATGTTGGAAGGATTTGAAAACCTCAAGAAACTCCTCCTTTGTGGCTTCTTCCATAAGGTTTCTAGCCTGTATCAGATCAACCCAACTGTTGAAGAAAGAGGTTGTAGTGAATATGTCCCTGATGTAATATACCAAAAGTATATTATATTATTCGTTAAGTTTAGTTATTAATTATTGTGCTGCTATAAATCTCTCTTGTTAACTGATAGTTTGGGTTATTGCTTTCTGTTTTGTCCCCTTCAGCCATGTAGGCTATCACTTTAGCCTTCTTGCCATTTCCTTTGCTTCTCAACATCTGTCAGCTACTAGCCAATCGTTAGGGAGTCTTCCCATAGTTATACTTGCTTGCCTAACTTTGTAATCTTGGATGATGAGTCAATTATTTATTACTGTTCTAGTTCTTATATTATATAACCTGGCAGATAGTAGAAAGCCTTGGGAGTCTGGTACTATGTCGATCACATCTGAGGTCTTTGCAACTCATCAAAATTTGATACTCTTGTGATCATGTGGGTTGTAGACTTGACACTCTAGCTTGGGATTAAAAGTAATTTGGAAATGTCTTCCCCCAAACAAAGCAAATCAGCTTTGGGGAAGGCTCAGTTAGGTAATGTAAATTGACTAGATTATGTACTTCTGATTCTTTGCTCTTGTCCTTCAAATAACTTGTTCCTCTAGAAATTAGAGTCTCTCTTGTACTCATGTAACATGTGGGCTGCAGAGATGGCAGACTGTTAATCGTGGGTATGAGTATGAGATCAAAAGTGCTACGTTTTCTAGTTACAATTATATAGGGTGCCGCTTGTTTTGTCTAGAATGCTTCTTGAGTATATTTAATTTGTATTGATATTGTAGTGCTTCATGGTATCAAAGCTAAGTGTTGGATATATGTAAATTGTATCTATATTTTAGTGTTTCATGGTTTAAAAGCTAAGTTTTATGTGGAATCAAAGTTAAAAGGTAAACGGAACAAATATTTTTAATATGATATTGGGCCAAAAGTTTATGATCTTGTACAGATCTATAACTTTTGACACCTTTTTGGTGAAACGTCGACTATTTTAGCTTTATACATGATTATTCAATTCATAGTGCATTGTATGAGGAAAACTCAGGCTATAGATTAGATTTTTACAGTTTTTTTTTAATATTCTAAGATGTGATTCACGAGTCATTTAGAAATACTTTTGTCCACTTTGTTATGCTATTGTGTCTACCTTCAGGCAATTAATGCTTCATCCTTTACCTGTGTAATATGAAAATTATCAAGGGGTTTTTAAAGAATGTAGCATCCATTGAAGGCTTTTCATGTGCAGCTATGTCTTCCTTTTGAAGGGGGGGGCATCGCAAAAGCATACTTTCTCTAGCATTATCTTGAGTACATATGAGACCTTCTCTAGCAATAAAGGCTAGTAGATGTATACAAGTTTCCTGGAGTTCTAAATCTACACCTTGTATAACATTTAGCCATGTCACTCGGTTCTTTGCAAGATGGCACATAAGAGTAATGGCATGTTCTGTTTCTTGTAATGCGACGAGAGAATTTTGGGGCCTTTGATGTTTAGTTCTCTTCCTACCAAGTGCATTGGCTGGAAGGTCAGGGGAATATAGTGTACACAAGATATAATATTTTTCAGAATAAAAGTAGGTTAATGCATTGTCTAGAACTAAAGCACCAGCATCATTTTCTCCAAGAGAGTTCACCATTGCTGTTACAACAGCTAGCCCTAAACCCCATAACCAATCACATAGTCTACTGTTATGCCACACAGAGAATGGACCCTCTTTGTTTCCCGAGCCTAATGAAAGTTCATCTCGTAGGAAGTGACTAAATGTTGACAAGCATGAAAACAAACCAACAGACTGCAACATCTTAGCACCTCCTCTCACACGTGCTAAACATAAACATAAATTCAGGATTACAACAGTTGAATCTCTCCAACTATCATGTCGAATCCGATCAATTACACACTGCATAGGAAAATGGTTTTGCAAAATAGGCAACCAAGTATTAGGTGCCAGGAAACCTTTTAAGAGTGTATCAATTACAGCTAAATATAGGTTTGCAACATTGTTGTTTTCAACACAACTTCAAAGAACAGGTAGAAATCCCAAACTCATAAGAGAAACATCAGAAAAGACATCTCTACCACATTCTGCATGTCTGTCTTTGATTCTTTGCTTTCCTGGTACTCTTTATTTTGAGAATGAATAAAGTCTAATGATGTCAGAAGCACTGCCAGGAGACATCTAAGCATTGTTTCAAGTCTGTCTGGAATAAATGGTTTTATATCCATCAATAATTTTAGGCTTGTGATCACTGTTCTGATCACTTTTGCATAGAGTGGCCAAGCATGCATTCTCTTTGTTGTTGACATTATACGACTACACATCCACCTCACAAAAATAAGCAAAAGTTGGGCCTGTGTTATGAGAAAATTTAGCATGTAATTTCTTGGATCACCAAGAGGGCCTAACAACTACATTGATGTCAATAGATAATTGTAAAGGTCTTCAACACACAACCCTATCAATTCTTCTGAGAAGGCTGCATTTAGGGTTATTGAACCTAACTTTGTCCCCTGTTCAACAAGAAATGATATGAGGTACTGCAAACAAAAATATAAATACCAAAACAAACTGATCTAGAAAGGCTATAAAACAGAAACAAGGAAAGTAGGTATTCTTATGGTATAGAAACATAACAAGCACATAAATTGTTTTGGATAAGTATGATAGCTCTCAAGCATGAATGCACTTACAAATTTTTTGTCAAACATTGACAAAGCTAACACATTCATCCATGATTTTAATGCATTCAACTGAAAATCTGCAAGACAAGAGGCCCTATTTGCACGGCTCATGATTTCTAGTGTCTTTTCTGCTGCAGTTGTGAGTCCTTTGTCATCTGAGTGAGGCCACCAATCTATACCCAATTCTATTTTAAGGGCTTTGGTATCATAAATATACTTATCTTCACATAATGGATGAAGCTCTTTTAAACGAAAATGTTTAACAGTTTGCAAAATTGAATCTATCTCCAACTTTATGAGGTGCTCTGAAACTCTCTGAAAGGAACCTGGAGGAATTTTTCGACCTTCTAACTCCCCTTGAAGATGATAATATAAATAATTTACAATCAAAGCATGGAGTTCCATGCCATAGCTACCAATCAAACATAGATTATTCTTCAGCTTTCAAATCCACAACATTATATATAGAGAATTACCAAGAATACTATCAAAATTTCATATAGCTAAAGAAGATATGCTACACAATACTAAGGAAAAATGAAGCAGATGGAAACATTGAGATAGGTGAACATAATAATTTTTCAGCATCTTACAGTAGGTACACGCCAACATACAACACACAGAATGCAAATGCAAAAGCCCATCCTGTCCTTCAGCACTCATATATGAATTCAATATTAAAAGTGAACACAGAATGCAAACACAACCCTAAACATTAAATTTTTGTATGCTTCCCTTCTAAATCCCGATGTACAAAACCATGCATATTAACAATCAATATAAGAAAAAGGAGAGAGCAGTACATATTCTTTGGATCACTGCCAGTGATAATTCGCCACTCTTCATATTCCAATGCAGGAAAGCATATTTTCATAGTCATGCTTCCCACAAGATCATCCCATTTTCTCTCAATTAGGTTCAATATAGCCTTAGCCCGTTCTGGAGTAGTTGGAGATGTTACTATAGCCCAAATATTCCCCAAGGAGAAAAACCTAAAATTCATGTGAGCAGGATGAAGGTTCCCAATTAGGAATCCTCCTTGATCAGGCATCCAATTAACAAGCCATGATGGAATTTGCTCTGGATAAATATTGAACTTGTTGACAGCTTCAGGGGTATATTCTTTTGTCTTGTGTCTATAAATTTCATTGAGCTTTATCGTATCGATCCAATAATACTCTCTGATATGAAAAGCCAGTGCACTTAGCGTGCTATTTACAGCCCTCAGTAAGTTCTTTGATCCATCATCAACAATCATTATATCTCGTGCACAATGAAGAGCAGAGTAGAATAAAGCCTGTAATGCAGCAATATGAAAATTAGTTTCATAATTTGCAATTCAGGAACACTAGACATTAATAAATTGGAAAACTAAATGCCACATATACAAGAGCAATAAAGCAATCCTCAATTGTCAATATTGTTAAAGTTAGTGCAGCTGCGAGACCCATTCTCAGAGAATGGTTTCCTAGTTAGTTGACTAGGACAGAATAAGACCCTAGAAGGTACCCTAGGGGCCCTAGTAGTCTCCTGGGGTTCTTGGTCTAGGAAAAAGCAGGTTGATGCCATGGCAAAGCCCCTAGCATGTGGCTAGGGCCCCTATATGCCTCTAGGGTATTTTGGTATGGGACCAAGGATGTGATGTCCAAGTAGAGCCTGCAGGTAGAGGCAGAGATATATTTTGGTATAGGACCAGGGACACGATGTCCAAGTAGGTACTACAGGTAGTTGATCAATTTTCAGTGTGAGACTGAAACTCAGCTTAGTACTGAGAACCATTCTGCGAGAGAATGGAGGACCTGGTTAGGGTCCAAGGATTGATAAACTTGATTCAGTGTGAGACTGAAACTCAACCTAAGGCTGAAAGCCATTCATTAAGAATGGGAGATAATGATGTCCCCTCTCCTAATCGGTTATTGCTAGGTTGATTCTCAAGGCGCTGGCCACCCCTTGACGATGTCCCTAGTACCTAACCTTTAGGAGCAGTGTCAAGGACAAAAGGATTGTACCATCCGGTTGGATCTCCCCCCTTAAACAGTGATGACAAAATATATAAAACTATGTACCTTGAGAGAGAGAAAAGTATTTGGTCTTATTGGTCCTATTTGATTGATTGTCCACCTTTACGGTTCACCTTAATCTTGTGGTTGTTGAATCTTGGTCCTATTCTTACTAGTCTTAGCACTATTACTTGTGTGCACCTTTGACTATGATGACTGCTACTTTATGGAGTATATTTACTTGATGATTTGTTAAAGATCATTGAACCATTTATTTTTATGGTTACCTTATGTTGTTATTATAATGACCCACTTATGATTTTGGACTTTATGTTGGACCTTTGGACTTTCATTTTATTATAATTTCATTAAATAATTATTTTAGTCTTATTAATAAAATCTCATGATTTTATTAATAGACTTTTTGACAATTTACTTTTTATTATATTAAAATCTTTTTTGACTTTTGTTGGGACGGTTTATTCTTTTGGGCTACCTAATTTTTATTTTTATGATTTTTTTTATTTTTGTGGGCCTCCGTTAATTCTATCCTAAGTAATTTTTTTTATATACCCTAACCTATTTAAGGAAGAGATTATTTTTAGTTTCAACACATATGATTTTGGGATCTCACCACGGCTTACCTTCACAGGCTTGGATTTTGATTTTTCACGGCACGACTTTCTCCACGGGCTTGGATTTTGATTTTTCTCAGCATGGCTTTCTCCACGGGATTGGATTCTGATTTTTGGTTTTGCGGGATTGATCTCATGGGATTAATTTCTCGGTCTGGTCGTCACCGATTTCTTTCTCGGTCTGGTAATCACCGATCTCCTTCTCGGTCTGATCTTCACCGATCTCCTTCTTGTTCTGGTCTTCATCGATCTACCTTCACGTGTTATTATTTTTCGGTGGCTGTCTGTGTTTTATTTGTGGGGCTCTCTCTGCCGGATGTCTGCTGTCTGCGTTTTATTTGAGGGGCTTTCTCTGCCGGCTGACTGCGTGATTTTTCTCATGGCTTGGCTTACCTTCACAGGCTTGGATTTTGATTGCTAGTTTGGATTTTGATTGTTGGTTTTTATTTCACGGCTTGGCTTACCTTCACGGGCTTGTCTTCTCGGGATCACTCTGCCTGGTCTTCACCGATCTGCCTAGATTACTCGGTTTGGGATGCATTTTTCTTTCTCCACGGCAGTCTGCAGGTTTTACCTCTGTGTTATTTTGCATGGGGTTTAATGCTATCTATTCTCTGCACAGGCTGAATTTTTCTGTTTGATCCACCTTGACTGGTTTTCGGAATTTGTTCATTGTGAATCTGTTGCTAGAGTGCTTGACTATACATCTTTCACTCTGAGTGCATCTGTGTGATTCTCCTTGACTGCACTGCTAAATTGATTGAAGAAACTAAGGTTTGTTTACTCCCTCTCTCTCTCAAGGTACGTATATGGTTCAACTAGTTTGACTTGTCCTTTCAGTGACAAGATCAAACTCAGAACTAACTGAGTATAAGGCAGATCCAACAATGGTTAAGATTCTTTATCTTCTGTAGTTTACTTGAGATTTAGTTTACTGCACATGTTATTTATTATTTTTCTGTACATGACAGTTGATGAAACATTTCAATGATCAACTTTATCGCAATGACCAGCAAAGCGTTAAGTTAACGCGGTGACCAGCAGAGCGTTAAGTTGAAAGAAATGAAAGTTATGTTGTTACGTTTTATTATAGTTTGAATTTTACCTCAATTCTTTATATGTTCATGTATTGAATTTTAGTACTTGTATTAACGCTCATCTAACCTATGAAAATCAACAAATATATTGCATACCTTCAAATAGGTGAAATGGATAATTAGACAAAGCATGAAGACTTTAAAGAAACTTAAACTAGAAAATTAATCATGAGAACTTCACAGTATCATTGTTGAATAGAACGTCAGTGTTGCTATTATGAGGCTCTATGACAGTTATATGACAATTTCCCACATCTTGTAGTTTTTCTCACTTCATTGGGAGCACTAATAGGGTTAACCAAGGCTGCCCCCTATCCCTGAAATTATTTCAGATTTACATTGATGCAGTTTGGATTTAAACCGATGGACTAGAAAAAAGAGATACACCTCTAGAAGAACACCCATGCTGGTAATGGTTTCCTTTTACACCATGTCCTAACTGCACTACTATTGTTTGCATATGATATGGTCCCTTTGGGGGAACCCTCTCTATCGGCCACGAGAACCTAGAATAAAATAGTTTCCTGATAGTGATGGATATTATTGTTGTGGTTGTGAAAGTGTGAGGTTCAATCCCTTTTAACCAGTTTGTCATCTTCTCCACCTTTTCAAGTGCCAAAAATTCAATTCTTTGGGAAATTGAATTTCACTTCAATCCTGGCTCTATTCCATACCCACAACACAAATTGCAATTGAAGGTATCGATGACCAGATTGTTTTGTGTAATTTCATGATAAATTTTCATTTTTTCTATGTTATCTTGGCATTTGATTAGCCTCTTCCTAGTTCCATTTTAATTCATTTGTATTTGTTGTATACATGATTTAGGTCTCAGTCCTGCTCTATTGATCATTGATCATCCATTGTAGTTTGTGAAGTGGTCCTCAGTTTCCAAATTTCTGTGTAAAGTAGTGGGAATTCTATAATTTTTTTTTTGTTTTGGTTGGAAGACTAACCCTAATTATCAAATATTTAGGCCTTACTGAAGATGACTTGCTAGGATTTTTTGGTTGTATTAAATACCTCTTGGCATACAAAGTTCAAACTAACCAAGCTCTTGTTTAAAATAAGTTTTACCTGGCATACAAACTAACCAAGCTCTTGTTTACAACAAGTTTTACCAAGTAATTAAACCTACTTGACCCACAAATCAAGACCCATTGACAACCTATACTGCATTTTTACTGTATCCAAGCTCTGTGATCTCCGTGCTCTTCTTCACCATTAGTGTTGTTTTCTCTCTCTCCTTGTTTCTTCTATGTGAAACCTCCAAAGCCCATTTCATGTACCATTCCCTTTTTTTTTTGCATTTCTCATTTCTCATTTTTGGTAACATAGTATTACATATGTAGGCATTGTTGTAGGAAAACCAAGGTGGATGTGCAATCTATCAGAATGGAAACTAATAGTTTCCATATGCAAGTGTTTAGAATCCTGCTATTTCAAATGTGTTGGTTTTGGATGAGAAAACATAATAATATTTAAATGTATGTCAATAGGCATGATAGGAAAAACACATGACAAATTATACACAAAACAATAAAGGTGAAACAATATTTCAAGGACAATGATGAAATTTAATGTGTTAATATTGCTCATCTTCTCGATTCTTAAAGGGTTCCAGCTCAATGGAAGAGCGCCTGCCTTATAAGCAGGAGGTCGGTGGTTCGATTCCTCCATGCCCTAATGATATTGCAATGTATTTCTAAAGGTAAAAAATGTAGTAGTGCAAGATTGATGCAATATTAGACGCAACACTAAATGCAAAAGATGATGTAAAAGTAGACGTCACACAAAACACAAAAGTAGATGAAAAAGTGGACCTTATGTCAGACGCAAATGTGGACACAAAAATGGATGTTACACTAATCACAAAATTGGTTGCAAAAAAAGACTCAACACTAGACACAATTAATGACTCAAAACTAGATGCAATACTAGGCCGAAAACTAGACGCATCAGTAGATGCAAAAGTGGACTCCTAACTAGACGTAAAATTGGACATTAAATTGGGCACAAAATATGGTGTATCGATGGACATAAAACCATGCATAACACTAGGTGCAAAATTGGAGGCAACACTTGGCGGAAACAAAAACTTAAAACGAGACACAATATTGGATGCAAGATGGGACGAAACATTGGATGTAAAACTAGATGTAATATTGAATGCAAGATGGGATGCAACATTGGACACAAAATTGGATGCAATATTAGATACAAACATGGTTTCAAAACCAGTCACAACACTAGGCGCAACACTGGGTGCAACATTGGACTCAAACATAGATGCAAAAAAAGACATCAACCAGGATGCAACACTAGGTGCAAACCTAGATGCAAAATATGACGTAAAACTAGATGAAACATCAGGCACAAACATGGATACAAAAAAAGATCTAAAACAAGATGCAAATTAGATGCAAAAGGGGATGCAACATTATAAGTAAAATTGGATGCAAAACAAGACGCAATATTGGATGCAAAGCTAGATGTAATGCTAGATGCAAAATTGGACACATAATTTGATGCAAAACATGGTGCAAGACTCGATGAAAAACTAGGAGCAAAATAAGACGCAACATTGGATGCAAAAGTAAGCGTCAAACTAGGTGCAAACAAGGATGTAACAAAGGATGCAAAAAAAGATGCAAAATTGGGCGCAAATAAGGGCGTAACAAAAGATGCAAAAAATTGGGCGCAAAAATGGAGGCAAAAATGGATGTTAAAAAGGACGGGAAAAAAGATGCAATGGACGGCGTTTTATGAAATTGTACAATAGCACCAGGTTTAGCGCCAGATTGTTCATCAAAATTGGGAAAAAATTACACTAAAATCCGGCGCTAAATCTGACGCTAAATCTAGTTTTTGTTGTAGTGTCTATTGTCTCCAGACATTACATAATGAGTCAGGAAAACTTACAACAACAACAAGTGGTTGTCCTAGAGTGCACATCAAACCTCTGTGGACACTTGTCAAGCTATAAAGTGCACTGGAACATGAGGAAAATATGATTTACAGGAAGGACTAGACGAGTAGCAAGCCTCTGTTGAAGGAAACTAAATTGCTATTTCATGTGTATCCTGTAACCTCAGGTAAAAACGGTCAACTAATGACATGACAGAAACTTTGCTAACAACTTGAAAAAGTTATGCCACTCCTTCAATTGCTAATGATTGAGAAAACTCTAGATCATACTGAATGTTTTGGAGAAGGAATAAATTGACCCAAAAGGCTTGAATCTTCAGATCTAGGTGAATTTTATAACTCAATTATGATAGCAAGCATAATTTGCTTTCATGGATTGTATCCAGATTCCTTAGTCGGAGTGAATTCAACTATTCACCAAGATGACTGCAAAGTTTAATAAATGAAGGGCATGTAACCATTATGATGGAGGCCTCAAGAAGTACTTGTTAGAACTTTTCATTCCACTCAACAAAAGATAAGTTTTGCACATGGGAGAATGGGAATGAAAATGTTTTTTCATGTTTTTTCGTTTAAAAAAGAAGGCAGAAAGGAATGCCCTGACCTCCAACTGAGTAAGTATATGAAAAAATAAGAATTTTTTGCAAGTCCTCGTCATTTATGCAATGCTAACAAAACCTCAAGGGACAACTACTAACACTAGCTACTCTGAAACATGGTAAACAGAAAGCACAGAAACATTTGACATAAGTCTCGATCATATAGTCTCAGTATTTGGCACAGAGTGAGATGGGTTGCAAGTTGCAACAAAACAAATAATAATAAAAAATCCCGTGCACAAGAAAGTTGTAAATTTGAAATGCCAAGAAAATCTATAACAAGGGAAAATGCCACATTACAGTGCATTATGTGCCACACCAGCCTTAATGTGAGAAACTATGTCCCAACAAAATATTATAATGATGTATGCCTTGCTAACAAAACCTTAACAGTTTGTATTAGACAAGTCACTAGGCTAACCACTAGCTTTAGCTACTCTCACGAGTAATAAATAAACGAACAAACACCCGATGCAAGTATTGACTCATCTAGACTCTAAAACATGTATATAGAACATTACAAGAGGAAAATGCAACGAGACAGGAAAATCCATACCACAAGTAATCATAGTGCCAATGACTACTGTAAAAAGTCTTAATGCTAGACTAGGATGCACAACAAGTCCCAACAACCTTTCAAGAAATGTATAAAATAAATTTAGGAAGACATCCCAGAAGAATGAATGAGCTATCTAAGATTGTAAATGGTCCATTGTTCTTCAAATGATTCAAGACAAGATCAGACAATTTACAAAATATCAAATAAAATCAGTCATTGCATGGAGATAGAACAAGAATCATAAACAAACAACAAATGCGCTTCAGATATTTAGATACAACCATGGAAATTAAAAAATAGTCAGTAGTGACAGTAACCTGTTGTAGAGACAGACTGAGATGCTCTTCCGGTGAAGCAGTGCTTGCTATTTGACAAGCAGATGACTTCTTCAAAAGCTACAGGAAACCAAGGAAATGTTATGAGAAAGTTACATAAAGCTTTGACATTTCCCCTCCTCCAACACTGCAAACGTGCTGCAAACCCATGACAAACCCACCAAAACCAGAAAAACAGTGGAAAAAAGCTATGCATGGATATGGAAAAGGCACAGGAAACTTTTTGCCTCCAACACTGCACCAAAGAAACCCTGTGCGTGCCCTCCTCAAACACTGCTATGCGTTCCCTCTTACAACACTACAAACCTGCTGCAAATCCACCACAAACCTACCAAAACCATGCCCAAAACCAGAAAAACAGTGGGAAAATGCTATACAGCATCACGCATGCATATGGCAAAGGCACGGGAAAAATTTTACAATAAAAAAATCCCCATGATATTGGGTATTTATATAATAAAAAAAACCCTTTTACCCTTAATATAGAACCAATATATTGGTTTGAATTTTTTTTAATTTTTAACCCCTCAATATGAACGAACGTGTTATCATATTGGTCCCTCGGCAACATCCCCGTGCAACCAAGGGACAAACGTATTTTCTGTGAGTCAAGATATGGAAGGAAAGTGAAGCCATACTTATAGTTTTACAGTGGCTTCCTCGGTTTGGATGCCCATTAAAAAAATATATTACATATGTTCTCCCAATTGCGGGAACTACCGCTTGAAAGCAATATTTACTTTTTTTGTTGTTTTAAAATTTCCTTCATTAATGGAACTCTACCTGAAGAAGGGGATTAAGAGCAGCAGGGTAATTGATCTGATAGCAGCATGTTTGACAGAGAAGAGGAAGAAGAGGCCAGACTCTAAACGAAGAGAAGAGGAATCACTCCTAACTACCATCACTTACATTTTCTCAGTCTTTTATTGCATGCATTTATGTTATCAATATAAAAGAGGCAGACCTCCCCCTTTCCATATACATAAATTTGAAGTCAAAGACGTTGCCTACAAAAATGGGATTCATGTTGTTACTGGAGCACAAGAATGTGATAACAAAAGTACGGTGAATGATGAAAATAGGGAAAATGGAGAAATTAGGGCCTGTGATGGAAACATGGTTAATGGAGAAATTAGGGGTCAGAAAGAAAACAAATTGTGTAAGCGGAGAAATTAGGGTTCAAGATGGAAACAAGGTTACACGAAAAAGTTCTTCTTAGAGAATTTTTTTTATGTAAATCAAGGACCCCAGGGAGTTTTGACCAAAACTAAAGTGAAATTCTCTTGAGTGACTCATAAAAGACTGCTGAAAAAAGAACATAAGGGATTAAAAAATGAGGAAGCCAAGGAAATTGATTTTCAATGTCACCAAATATGTGAAAAAATACTTGTTTGAAGATTGCATCCTGACTGATACCAATGTATTATTCCTCTCTTTCCTGTCATTTGCATCTGAGGGCAGATAGACCAAGAGCTAAACCCAACCTTCTTGAACAGGTGAGGGCACTAAGATGGACGAGGATTCCATAGCATCCGCGTGGAATTATTTCAATCGGGGGAAATAGATGGAGTTTGTAACCCCTGTAGACCTACTGAAGCACAATATTGAAAACCTAACCCAGGAACAAATGAAGAAACCCACAAACTGAATGACATTACAAAAGAACAATCTTAAAAAGCCAACCTGGGAACAAATGAAGAAACACACAAACCGGTAAACATTCTTGAGGAAGAAAACAGAGCTCTTGGACCTCACTGAAGAAACAAAATAAATAAATATTACATATAGAAGGTTAAGAAAAATATTAAAATATTAGCTAAAAGAATATTGACAGGAAAACTTAAGACATTAAGAGTATTCGTCTCCAAAATTTGTCTTAAAATGCCCCTTCATCTAGTAGTGATTTTCTGGTTGAGTAATTTAAGTTCAGGTTTAGCGTATCTGATTCATTCTTAGATTTGTTTTATCAGTTAATCCAGTGCTTAATTTTGAACATATATCCAACTACATGTGAGGAAAAACTGAAGGACCAGTCTCCAATAGAGGAAGTTGCATTGACTGTTCCTACTACAGATGATCCAACTTTATTCAGGGTGTGGTTTCTAGGAGTAATATCTTGTGTTATATTAGCTATGGACAATCAGTTCTTGATGTTTAAATCAAAATATTTCTTGATGTTTAAATCAAACCAGATGATAATATCAAGATACTTTTCCCAAGTTTCAGTTCTTCCCTCGGGCCGTTTCATGGCTGCAACACTGCCTGCTAAAAGAATACGGTTTTCATGTACCAACTGGCATTTTCACTGAATCTAGGGCCATTCAATATCAAGGAACATGTTATGATAACCATTTTTTCCAATGCTGGAGTTGGAGGTGTATATGCAATAATTATTTTTTCCATTTTTAAAATTTCCTTGATTAATGGAACTCTACCCGAAGAAGGGGATTAAGAGCAGCAGGGTAATTGATCTGCTAGTGCCTGTCTGACAGAGAAGAGGAAGAAGAGGTCAGAATCTAAATGAAGATAAGAGGAATCACTCCTAACTACCATCATTTACATTTTCTAGGTCTTTTATCGCATGTATTTATGTTATCAATATAAAGAGGCAGACCTCCCCCTTTCCATGTACATAAATTTGAAGTCAAAGACGTTGCCTACAAAAATGGGATTCATGTTGTTACTGGAGCACAAGAATGTGATAACAAAATTACGGTGAATGATGAAAATAGTGAAAATGGAGAAATTAGGGCCTGTGATGGAAACATGGTTAATGGAGAAATTAGGGTTCGGAAAGAAAACAAATTGTGTAAACAGTGAAATTAGGGTTCAAGATGGAAACAAGGTTACACAAAAATTTCTTCTTAAAGAATTTTTTTTATGTAAATCAAGGAGCCCAAGGAGTTTTGACCGGAACTGATTTGAAATTCTCTTGAGTGACTCTTAAAAGACTGCTGAAAAAAAGAACATAAGGGATTAAAAAACGAGGAAGCCAAGGAAATTGATTTTCAATGCCACCAAATATGTGAAAAAATACTTGTTTGAAGATCGCATCCTAATTGATACCAATGTATTATTCCTCTCTTTCCCATCATTTTAATCTGAGGGCAGATAGATAAAGAGCTAAACCCAACCTTCTTGAACGGGTGAGGGCACTAAGATGGAATAGGATTCCATAGCATCCACGTGGCATTATTACAATGGGGGGAAACAGATGGAATTTGCAACCCCTGTAGACCTGCTGAAGCACAATATTCAAAACCTAACCCAGGAACAAATGAAGAAACCCACAAATCAAATAACATTACAAAATAACAATCTTGAAAAGCCGACCCGGGAACAAATGAAGAAACACACAAACCGGTAAACATTCTGGAGGAAGAAAACAGAGCCCTTGGATCTCACTGAAGAAACACAATAAATAAATATTACATATAGAAGGTTAAGAAAAATATTAAAATATTAGCTAAAAGAATATTGATGGGCAAACTTAAGACATTAAGAGTATTCATCTCCAAAATTTGTCTTAAAATGCCCCTTCGTCTAGTAGTGATTTTCTGGTTGAGTAATTTAAGTTCAGGTTTAGCGTATCTGATTCATTCTTAGATTTGTTTTATCGGTTAATCCAATGCTTAATTTTGGACATATATCCAACTACATGTGAGGAAAAACTAAAGGACTAGTCTCCAATAGAGGAAGTTGCATTGATTGTTCCTACTACAGATGATCCAACTTTATTCAGGGTGTGGTTTCTAGGAGCAATATCTTGTGTTATATTAGCTGTGGACAATCAGTTTTTGATGTTTAAATCAAACCAGATGATAATATCAGGATACTCTGCCCAAGTTTCAGTTCTTCCCTTGGGCCATCTCATGGCTGCAACACTGCCTGCCAAAAGAATACGGTTTTCATGTACCAACTGGCATTTTCACTGAATCCAAGGCCATTCAATATCAAGGAACATGTTATGATAACCATTTTTTCCAATGCTGGAGTTGGAGGTGTATATGCAATAAGTATTTTTTCCATTTTTAAAATTTCCTTCATTAATGGAACTCTGCCCGAAGAAGGGATTAAGAGCAATAGGGTAATTGATCTACTGGTGCTTGTGTGACAGAGAAGAGGAAGAAGAGGTCAGACTCTAAATGAAGAGAAGAGGAGTCACTCCTAACTACCATCACTTACATTTTCTCAGTCTTTTATCGCATGTATTTATGTTATCAATATAAAAGAGGCAGGCCTCCCCCTTTCCATGTACATAAATTTGAAGTCAAATACGTTTCCTGCAAAAATGGGATTCATGTTGTTACTGGAGCACAATAATGTGATAACAAAAGTACGGTGAATGATGAAAATAGGGAAAATGGAGAAATTAGGGCCTGTGATGGAAACATGGTTAGTGGAGAAATTAGGGTTTGGAAAGAAAACAAATTGTGTAAACGTTGAAATTAGGGTTCAAGATGGAAACAAGGTTACACGAAAAGTTCTTCTTAGAGAATTTTTTTTATGTAAATCAAGGAGCCCAAGGAGTTTTGACCGGAATTGATGTGAAATTCTCTTGAGTGACTCATAAAAGACTGCTGAAAAAAGAACATAAAGGATTAAAAAACAAGGAAGCCAAGGAAATTGATTTTCAATGTCGCCAAATATGTGAAAAAATACTTGTTTGAAGATCGCATCCTGACTGATACCAATGTATTGTTCCTCTCTTTCCCATCATTTGCATCCGAGGGAAGATAGACCAAGAGCTAAAACCAACGTTCTTGAACAAGTGAGGGCACTAAGACGGATGAGGATTCCATAGCATCCGTGGCATTATTACAATGGGGGGAAACAGATGGAGTTTGAAACCCCTGTAGACCTGCTGAAGCACAATATTGAAAACCTAACCCAGGAACAAATGAAGAAACCCACAAACCGAATAACATTACATAAGAACAATCTTCAAAAGTTGATCTGGGAACAAATGAAGAAACACTCAAACCGGTAAACATTCTGGAGGAAGAAAACATAGCTCTTGGACCTCACTGAAGAAACACAATAAATAAATATTACATATAGAAGGTTAAGAAAAATATTAAAATATTAGCTAAAAGAATATTGACAGGCAAACTTAAGACATTAAGAGTATTCGTCTCCAAAATTTGTCTTAAAATGCCCCTTCATCTAGTAGTGATTTTCTGGTTGAGTAATTTAAGTTCAGGTTTAGCGTATCTGATTCATTCTTAGATTTGTTTTATCAATTAATCCAGTGCTTAATTTTGAACATATATCCAACTACATGTGAGGAAAAACTGAAGGACCAGTCTCCAATAGAGGAAGTTGCATTAACTGTTCCTACTACAAATGATCCAACTTTATTCAAGGTGTGGTTTCTATGAGTAATATCTTGTGTTATATTAGTTGTGGACAATCAGTTCTTGATGTTTAAATCAAACCAGTTCTTGATGTTTTAATCAAACCAGATGATAATATCAGGATACTCTGCCCAAGTTTCAGTTCTTCCCTTAGGTCATCTCATGGCTACAACACTGCCTGCCAAAAGAATACGCTTTTCATGTACCAACTAGCATTTTCACTGAATCCAGGGCCATTCAATATCAAGGAACATGTTATGATAACCATTTTTTCCAATTCTAGTGTTGGATGTGTATATGCAATAAGTATCCTAACCATAATCAAAGCATTTTACAAATGCCAAATCAGCTCTTTAGCTACTTGGTTTCTTTCGGTTATTACTCAGGTGAGAAACCATGCAAATTACGTTGGTAGATATAGTCATCATGCATACAAATGGGTTTCTATTATGTTATCTTCTTTCATTCCATTTTTTAAATTCCTATTGGTGGATCTGTTAGCTTCTTAGATTTCGGTGGGCTAGCATTTTCAGAAAGATTTTGGTGGAGGATTCCTACATGTGGTGGCCTTGAAATCTTGTTCAAGTTTCCCTCTTCAGGTATATTCCCTTCATGTTTTCTCTTAAATATTAATGGGGAAGAAGGATACTACACTTTGTGGCATTGGTCTTTGCCTAATTCCATTAACATATTCCCTAAATAAACAAAGAAAATGAATATTGCAAAACCTAATTAAGTTTTGACATTTACATAGATGCATTCATAGTAACTATGGATTTATGTTTGAAGATTCATAGATCCATTGATCATTGTCACGGCTACTTTGAGATCAATAATAGCCTAAAACCCCATAAATCTATAATAATAAAATGAAAAACAAAACTGAAAAGGCCAAATCCATACCTGGGCTGAGGCCGCCATGGGACCTCAAATTTACGTCACTGGCTAGAAGCTCTTCGAAATCACAACAGGAGTCTACAACAGGAAATATAAGATGTGATGAAGTGATCTAGCAATGCAGTGCATCAATGTATAATGTAAAAATAACCCACATATTTAATAACTCTGAAAACAGCCGCTATCCATAATCAAATAAAGAAAAACCTCACACTCCCTCTGTTGGACCAATTCCTGGCATTCTCGAGGTCTTATTCAATGAGCTCCATGAATTCTCTCTGGGAATTCTCCATATCACATGTAGCCTTGAAGGCCTATTGGAGCTTGGGATTCTCCACATCTTTAAGATTCACACTATTATAAATTGGCCCTTGCCAAAACCATGTGACCGTAGTTCACCTATGCGCAGAAGACGACCCCGATGAGTCCAATCACAAGTTGCCTCTTAAGGGGATGAGGATTTCTATGTAGAAAATTTGAACTATGTCGATGAAATATTTTATTTTAGGAGAAAAAAATACAGACGTAGCCATAATCCCTCTATTGTTCACCACTTTCAGTTTTTTGCACCGTACTCGATGCTTTAGCTTTGGCCATGGAAGTGCGACTTGGCGCCTTCTTTCTCTATACACCATCACCCCCCAAAATCCACAAATTTACTCCAGACTATGAATAAAGGAAACTAGCAAAATTCCTAGCCAGACAACCTCCCTATTTCCCCCTTTTTTCCCTAAATAAAAAAAATCCTCTTTCGTAGCTGTCAAGATGAAAAGGAAAAAATCATCATGTAAATACTGCATTTTTTTGGACGTTGTTTCTTGAGTATAGCAATATCACCTCAGAGAAATCATATTCATGGTGTCCTAAGCTCTACAAAATGATGGAATAGCCTACGCATTAGGAAAATAGACTCCATCGGTACAATTTTCATAAGTTTTTGAGCTGGTTAACCTAAAACCAACACATTCTAAACTTTGAAATCGAACTGATATTGAGTCACAAACGCCTAGCCGTGGGACTACCAAATGTTATGGATTTCTTCTTTCAGGTTTTTTATTATAAAAGCCCTACATTAGAAAGCAACTCGAACCAACCGTTCATTTCGCCTGCAATCATAGAATGGGATATGGCTGAAGCGCTGAGACACCCGCTAGTGCTAAAGAAGCTTCATGATCTGCGTGTTAGTTCAATCAGATAAGCAGAGCCATAGATCCATGGAGTCAGTAGGAAAGCCGATCATATGCGAGACCAACCTCTTCGGCGATGTTGAAAGTGCCCAACCAAACTCGAGGGGCCTTCTTAGTGGGATCTATGATTTTTGCTGTGAATTTTCAAACCTAGAGCTGTGAGGAAGAAGGTGATGATGGCTGTGCCTACTGAGCATCTACGAAACCAAGCATCTACGTAGGTCATCTACACGGTAATACCTACTAATGGGTCAGCAGGTATGAGGCAACAATTGCATAAACCAGTGGACAATACAGAAAACCTATGAATAATGTGCATCCCAAGAGAAGATGCGTAAAAATACCACTAGCAAGAGGGATGACGACATCTACAGTGTTTTAGAACAAAACTTCAGAGAAAAATTCCTAACAACGTAATTAAGCTATATTCTATTTCATTCTTGGTTGAGACTACTGAATTTATAATGACTTATGCTCCGTGTGGCTTCCCATTAATAACTTCTACCCAACCAGTTCAGCTAAGTCAACATCACCTAACCCTAACCTGTACTCCTACCTCTAATTTTTAATAAATTGACCAACTCAGCTAATAGTAAATACGTACTTAATAACACAAATGTATCTGTTTAGACATGAGATAAATTATCCACATGCCATAAAAAATATGGAGTTAATTTCAAGATTGTTAGTTGTAACACATTCCAAGATTGTTAGCTATAACTACAGTCCAAATCCCCTGTGCCAAGACTGCTATCTACTAGAAGCGTTAAAACTTAATCTATACTTGTAGTAAAATCATTGATATGGATTTCCTACATGCAGCATGCAGCCTATAAGGCTATAATAATGTGATTTAATGGTCCATGACTGCTAATAACAACCATAAAGGCCAAGATATTTATTCTTTGGCTCCCACCAACTGCAATTGCAAGATACCCTAAAGACTTATTCTCTGGAGGCAACATCTATAAATGTCAAGGTGCAATCTAATGAATTTGCAAGGTCTAACATCGGAATATAGTAAAGTGCTTGTGGTGTCAGAATGGAGCGATACTCTAAGATCGAACAAGGATGAAAATGCAACACTAAATGAGTCAAGGATAAAATGAAAAAAGATAAAAAAAAATTTGGTAAAAATGCAACACTAAAGGGAACCGAGTACATTTAAATGAACTACAAAATATGAATATGCATAACTTTTCTATCATTGATTTTTCTCCTCATGCATTGTTCAGTTACAGAATGATTGGACATGGGAGTGTTGGCGTTCTGATCACTACTTCTGCCATCTACCTTTGGCAACAGGTCACCTGAAAGGTAATATTCTAGCTTCAGATATGAAAACTTTGTCCAATGCATCTTTCCTTCCCCAAAAATAGAAATCCTAAGAGGTTAATATAGCATGTTAACATCTATAGTTATTAATACCAATTAGTTCATAATGTAATCGAATTTCGAGCACATGATCATCTATGCACAATAGAGGAGACTGAACATATTTAAAGTTCCTAGAACACATTTACTGCCATGTCATCAGCAAATGGACATGCACGATGCACCATAGATAAAAAAAATGATGGCAACGCAATAGTAGTGAAAGACACTAACAGATCTTAATGCCATCAACCAAGCATTATGGTAAAGAAGTTTGATTAACTAAATCTACAAAATAAGTACATTGAAAGCAGCTCTTGCTAGAGTTGTGGATTATGAAACATTATGGAAAATAACAAACAGTAGGCCATTCATACATCTAGAGAAAATTGTCATGTTGATGCTAACATCAGCGGTCATTGTCTAATATTCCTCAAAATTCCCATTGATAACATGAGTTTGAAGACGCTTGAATTCCTTCCTTGGTTAAATATATCACTGAAAGGCTAGATCAGAAATATCAAGAAAAATATGGGCAAGCATCAACTTGAACCTGCAAAGCTTGGAAAAATTGGCAACTTGAAAAACTTGAAAGCATTCAAAAATATTGGGAGAAATATTTGCAACAGTTTTTAATAGATTGAATTTCCCCTCAAAGGACTAAAGTCTAAAGCATAGGATATGCAACCATGGTAATGTCTATGCAGTCTGCAAGTCGTCCAAAAAAAGGCCTTCTCTAACATGTTTTAGAATTACACAATGCATATAGAAATCTGACCCACACGGGGTGCAATTCTCTGTGCCAAGGCGAATCCATCCATACCCTTTTGCACAAAATTGCATACAAATACAAACATACACTGTCAGAATTGGGCATTAAATATGACTCGCAGATGACATAAACGTTGCCCTGCAACCATACCTTAATCTATTTCTTAAATGTAGGAGAAACAACACAAGCATTTGATAAAGATGACAGAAGAGAGAGAAAAGATAATGGACATAAAAAAAGATAGGAGATAATTAATAAGAAATATCCAACTAAAATTAGTCTTCCAAATGAATTAGAATGGATCTCGGCAAAGGGAAAAGAATGTTGGATACAAAGATGCATGTTAACCTATGAATTAGAAAGGGTCTTGGAAAAGGAAAAAAAGGTAGGATACATAGATACATGTCTGCCTAAAAGTTCGCATGAAATAGGTACGAACGTCAACTATAACTACAAGAACAAAAGGTCCAACAATAAGAAAATTGAGATGAGATCAGTAAAACCTAGAAAGATAAACCCCAAGAAGAAAAGTGGTAAAAAATCAGATACAACCTACATTAGCATGTCATTAGACTATGCAATTAGTAGCTTTTGTGGGACTACGGAGCAAATATAATTTCGATTCTTTGCATTAGTCTAAACTGGAACTATAATCTATGTTGCCAACAAAACTCGTGAGTTCTCCGCTAGTTCATAAATTTCTAACTGTAAAGTCCGAGACGCTGAGAACATAAATGTTAGTGCAAATGATCATAGGTTATTGAAGTTAGACCAACTCATCATTGATATTCGACTCTATTGGCTGACGCTAGTAGTAAAGTTGAATGGAGAGAATGGCCTCCTAGGTTTCCTAGCTAAGAAGTTTAAGTCACCTTGTTTAATTGATTCAATAATTGAAAATTCCCAAAAACTTAATGGCATATCGAATGAGGCGCACATGAAAAAACCAAGAGTATAGCAACCGTACCTTTCTGAGATGAACATTCCTTTCGGCTCTCTCGACTGCGATCCACATATTCATCCTCCTCGTCATTATCATCTTCAGAGATGGCTTTAATAGACTTGATCATCTCAACAAAACCTCAACCTGTCTGTAGCCGTTTCGTGGAAGCAATCACATTCAGAGCTTGTTTTATGCAACTACGGTTGAAGATGTTGGTTTGGAATACATAGTACACTTCTTGAAGATAAGGGCGAGAAGATGAAATAACTATTGAGAGATGATAATTTGATGGCATACTACTTACTTGCTTGAAGGAGGAAGCGACTGTTGACCGGTCTCCACCGTGCTGAGGCTGAAAGCAGTGTTTGTAGGAAAGGACAAGTCTACCTTTTCCCTAACTGTCGGCCAATACCCCAATTTCTCCAAATACTCTGCAAAGGCCCACAAATCCAAAACTTAATTTTCCAAGATTAACCCCAAGCAAATGCATTCAATGATATTTATCAAAAAGAAAGACTTAAATACAGTTAGCAAAAATCCTGGTAGAAATACAAATGGAACCTAAAAATAAAAGTTATCCTTGTTGAAATTGCTTGTAGCCAGGCCGTCAGAGGTTCGATTCCTGTCCACAACACGAATGCATTCTTCCCACAATGTGAATGTGCCTCGTCCGTAATACTCGCTCATGGTGGTCACGCTGAATTCTAAGCTCGAGCTGACCACGGGGGCTCTGTTTTCTTCATAATATCCATCTCTGGGATTATCTGTTGCCTCACTGTCTCGTCCTGATTTCCATGGATGACCTTCAGGGCGTAAATGACAGTTAACATCCTAAACACTCTAACCTCCTGAACACACAACCCCAACAATAAAAAACGTGTGGCAGACGTAAATGACAGTGAACGTCCTGAACACGGTAACCTCCTGAAAAAAACCGCAACAATAAAAAACACGTGGTAGACCTTGGTTGGGAGAGAAAAAATACATGTGGCGGAAAATCATTAGCCAAAGTGACGACCATGTGAATAGTGTTTTCAAAAAAAACTTCAGAGAAAAACGCCTTACGGCGTAATTAATTAGCAAACAATTTTGTAAATTTTTTAGGCCGAAATTTTAATTGTAAGTAATATGGATTTTAGTGGATGTATATTGTATAATTTTGGTAGATGTTAATTATTGGTTTATGTTATTTTTGGTAAATATTTTTGTTAAATATAAATAAAAAAATAATTTATTCGTTGATTAAATTCTTAAAATCTTAAAATTTTCTAGACTAATTAAACATAAAACATAAAATAAAATGAAAAATAAAAAAATATTAGTTTGAAGGGTAGAAATGAAATGAAATTCCAATCCTTCTACCCACTAATAGGTGTAGCAATTCAGGTGTTGTTATGTTTGATTTGGTAGAAAATGACAAGCTACTTTTGAATAAAATCTATTGGGATCTCATTTTATTAATATTAATATATTGAATTAATCCACCGCCACCATGGTGCCTGGTTACTCGTCGTTATTATCGGTAATATCATATCTTTTACTATAATATTAATCCGTGTGATATTGGGTGATCTGCCATGTAATAGTGTTGTCAGATTTGGTAAAGTGCCTATGATACAAATCGTAGGTCTGTGTTGTCAGATTTGATAAAGTGCCTATGATACAAATCGTAGGTCTCAGGGTCGCGATACAAATCAGAGGTCCCAAGGTCAAACCTGTGGGTCTCTCCCCTCCTACGTGCTTTTGTCATTTATACTTGCATGTGATGGATCTGGGTTTTGGCAGTCATCATGCTGATATGTAAATGATGTCTTTTGATTCACATGAATAACAAACACTGGTATTTTTTCCTCTGAAAAAAAAGTGTTGTCAGATTTGAGAAATTATTCGACGTATATTTGGAATCCTATTTAATAGGAAGAGGATGTGACAAAATATTGAATGGTATTGAGAGATTATTTTATTTTTACTTTTTTAAAACAAATAATTTTTTTAGAATGATTGATTTATAAATTATTATAATTATGATTCAAGTAGTTTGTGAATATTCATAAGTACAATTAATTATTTAGTTTTGTGAAGATAGTTAACTTTTAAATAAAAATAAAAATATATATTTTATATCTATTATTCATACTAGATTGTTAGAGTTAATATAAGCAACAAAACAAATATTTTTTAATAAAATAAAAATAAAAACTGATATGAAAAAAGCAAAAAACAAATTGTTACATGTTTTTTTTAACCATCATTTAGCTTAAGCGTATTTAAATCTTAATCATGATTTATAAACTAATACAACCAACTACTTAGTTTTGTGAAGATAATTAGCTATTAAATAAATGCAAAAATATATCATTTTATATCCATTATTCATACCACATTGTTAGAGTTAATATGAGCACAAAACAAATACTCTTTAATACACATAAAAAAACAAAAAATTGATATGAAAATACAAAAAAACAAATTGTTACATGTTTATTTAACCATCCTTTAACTAAATATTAATCAAGATGCAAGACAACCATACAATGAATAAGTCCAAAATCTTAGATAATACCTAAATGCCAATGAGCATAATTAGTACAATCATATTTAAAAAAAAGGTTGATATAAATTCAAATAAATAAATAAATCATAAATAACAAGGACAATAATAGAAAAGAACTAGTCGTCACACTTTATAATTTTGTTTATGTTTTGTCTAATTGATAAAAATAAACATTTTATTTAAAAAACCATAAATACATTAAAATTATACAAAATGTTTATTATCATTAAAGTTATACAAAATGTCCCCGGATGTGGGTGTTCAAAAGGCAGATGACAGGGGGTGCATCAAGGACAGGAGGCCCTGAGAGGAGTGGGCAGGTGTTGAGACGGATAGAGCAACTTGGTCCTCCTTCCATGCTTAAACATTGCAACATGATCCTTCCATAGCATAAGCAGACTTCTCACACGCCGCTACCATTATAGTTTCAACGACTGTTACATCACCTAATTTCGTAAATAAAAAAAATCATTTACTGCATGTAATATTAGAATTTACTTTTAGAGCAATGTTATTACTCATACTTCTTTCGACAAGCATTACTGTCATCATGTATTTACGTTATTATTTGCTTACTTTTTTGGTGAATCTGCCGACATGACATTACTTTGCGACATAAGAAGACTGTCTACCTTTACTTGTAAGACAGTTTATCGCTTTGTTGTTTCAAATCTTGAGCTGCACAAGGGATGGATTAGGGTCTTACTTAGTCGACATGACTAATGCATGAACCTTCTCATCTATTGTGTGTAGGTACTGAGAAACCTCATCATTTCAGTTTAATCATTCCAACTCTAAGCTAAGAGGTCGTACAAAGCAACGCCATAGCGACACTAGTGTTTGGACAAGGTTCAAATTCTAAATCTTATTTTTTAAATATTTCAGATTCAAAAGCTAAATTTTATGGTAGCTAAATTTAACAACAGCAAGGGCTTTAATCCTAAGTATGATAATGGTTGAACATATCATTGCAGGTACCATATATACAAAACAATTGAATTGTAAACTATAAAACTATACCACTGTCCAATGTGGAAACTATGCCAAAGTTAAGGGTTTAAATTTAGATATGACTCGTTAACAGTGATCTTTTATAACGTAATCTACTTCAAACTTTATAAGGACGAGGTAAAGATATGTTATTAAGATGACCTTTGCGATTTCAAACACCCTCCAATCATCGGCGACTAGATGATGTGAAATCCCTAAGATTTTCCCTGTATCTTGGAGATCGGGCCAAAACTTGTCAATGGGGTTTTGGGTGTGGCATCCCTTGTTTCTTTCGGTTTGTCTTTCGATTTCTTCATGCTCCTTCCTTCCCTACTCTCACAGAGAATAGTGATGTAGAGGTCATGTATCTTGGGATCTCGACTTCATTTGTGAATGTTCCATCTGCATAACTTACAGGTGGAAATCAAGAAGTGTATCAACCGTCGATAAGATATCACCAGCTTGGACATTGAGAATTCTATGTAAGTATCATATTAACTGATTTTTTTTCTCTTCTCTGCATGTAACAATTTTGATTTTATAAAAAATGTTTTAACTATTTTGTGTTGAATGTGCAGAGCGATTCTATGACTGGGAGAGATGGTCATATTTTCGGTTAAGGGGACTCCTGTAGGAACGGGTAAGACCCATGTTCATACTTCTTGTAGCTCCGTGGATTCAAACTAGATTCTTATGAAGTAATGTTGGAGTTTCCTCACTATGTTAGTTGTGGTGTTAAGGCATAATTACTTTTGCTTTGGTATCATATAAATAATTATGTAAGGTGTTACTACCTTTTTTGGAGTCAAAGATAACTATGCCACTCTATGTAACCTTCGTTTGATTCTGGAACTTGTGAAAAACTATAAGCACACATGAGGGTTTTTAATATTGTAACTCTATACATTTTGCCCCAAAATTGTAAGAGTTGTTTGTTGAGGCGTTCTTATGTTATGCCCCTTTCTATTGAATGATAAAATACTTATAAATACTTCTCTAGTTTTATGTTAAGAGTATCTAAAAGAATTTTTTAGCTCTTGCTGACCCATGAGGGCTTCTTAGTTTAGTTTGGTATTTTGCAACACTACGGCCGTGAGCCTTACTTAGTCGATTTGGTTAAGTTTCAAAAATGATTGTTTGATTTGGGCTTTGAAAGCCACTTCCATTATAGTCTTATTACTTTGTATCATCCTTTACTTATATTTTATCGTAGTGTGAAGGTTGTATATCTTACTGTCGACCTTTGGTTTTAGGCTAAAGAGCCTCTGTCGTAATTTATTATTGGTTTACTTTAGACGTGTTTACGGGAAAAGCCTGCAAGGTTTCATTTTAACAATGCTTTTTGTATTTAAATGACACTATGTTTCATTTATAAGTTACAAAACTCTTATGACTATGCAGTCTTGATGTAATTACATGATTATCATTATTCATTTGATGTTAACCTAATTTACTGTAAATAATGGCCATGGAGCCTATGCCATTCCAAAATAGGTTTTTAAGAGAGGGACATAAGGCCCTAGTCAAAAGGAAATTTGACTTTCAGAATTCTACAGGGTTCTTAGTTATTTATTAATTAAAAGGACTGTTCACAGCATCATTTATTCTTCCACGGGTCTACAAGTTTTGGAAACACTCACAACTTTAAATGTGAGATTCCTTTCAAAATTTACTCCTATCTATAACTGGTCTAGGAGAGCCATGATGGCCAATTTGTAAAGAAAATATGCGACTGTAAAGATGTAAAAGGACTCAGTTATAACAGAGATAGGGTTTTATTGTTTTGAAACAGTTTTACTTGTTTTACCAAGAGAAAGAATGCTTAATATGGAAGGATTATTGTAAGCAAAATATTTAAAAAGGAACTCGGATATGTGCCTTTATTCAGTTTGAAATAAATGTGTTAAGAATATAAATATCTTATATGTATAAATGCAGATGCTTGACATTTAACTTCTGTACCTATACTTACTCTATAAATTTAGGGTTGGCTTTATAAACTGTAATTATTTTCTTTTTGAAGTTAGAGTTGTAGCTTGTATTTTAGCTAATTAAAAGGTCTTCTAATTAGCAGTAGATTGTAAACAATATATATATATATATATATATATATATATATCACGTCCATTCTCTATAATAAGGAAGATACACATTTATTCGATCATTCTAGTACTACTATTCAACATAATTTCGTATCTTCTTGTAGTAGAGTATGCCACTTCGATGAGAGGAAAAATACAAGAGATAATTTTAAATTCATTTCTTTTTCAATCAGTTTCTATGCAAATACTTCATCAAATAGTCATTGAATAACTATCATTTAACTATAACCACATTTGAAAATAATTTAATCTTATTTAAACAAAAGTAAATAACATATTACAGATATAGAGTTGGAACTTGGATGTGTTGCAGAAAAAGGGACTAACACCCAAGGGAGATTGTTCCACCCAACCTTTCCTGAAGCAGCCAAATCACTTAGTTAGGACCCCCAAGCTTGCTCACTTCACCACTAGCATGGAGATCTCTGCTACACAACAGACTTCTACAACTTGGCACTCAACAAATCACGTGAGCTATCCCCTCATCAAATTCTTTGCATGCATGACTTTTCAGTTTGCAACAATCACAAAGTTCATTCTCTCAACAATGAGAATGAGTGGTGAGCCTCCTTCTCAATTTGATGGTTTATATAATATTTCCTAGGTCTTTTGGTCAGTTTTGGAGTTTAATGAGCCACCCAATTCAATTCCTCCTCTTAGGGAACCTGGGATGATTTTAAGAACCCCCCCTAGATTTATATGTATAAAAATTGGGCGAATCTCTCCGATATATAGGAAAATTTGAAGGCAATTTTATCAATAATATAATATGTATATATAAAAAATTTGGCGAATCTTTCATTTTATTATATAATGTTGTAAACACTTGGAGAATATTTAACTTCATTATAAAAAATTGTAAAAACTGGTGAATCTTTCACTGGCTTATAGAATATTGTCAAAATAAAAGAATAACAACATTAGTCAAATAACATGAATCACATCATCAACAACATAACACGTAGACTCACAAGTCACAACAGGA
>LPNX010586095.1:530284-551674 GCA_001517045.1 Pseudotsuga menziesii
ATTTTCTCAAATCCTGAAACCAACCTTGATTCAAGCTACAACAAAGGGTTAAATCAAGCATCGAATGAGAACTAGAATCATTCGAAGGAATTAACACAATATTTAACCAAAATACACACAAACTTCAAAAATCGACAAAATGCTTCAAACAAAAGCAATAAACAAACCATAAAAATTTGTCAAGATATTTGTGCTAAACGCCAACATGGTTTCATGTACTTGAATGAGCCCATTCTTTCTTAGAGAAAGTGTTGTCAAATTAGTTATTTATCATTTAATGTTAGGAAACTATCTATGTGAAGAGATAGCTCCTTGGCCTAGCTTTCTCAAATTCCAGCGTCATTTCCTATCAAATACAAGAAAGAGACAATGTAAGAGATAAATATCAAACCATCAATCTTAAAATAAGTTGCATGAAGGTAATGTAGCTCAAATCATCAATGTTACAACAAAAAAGTATAATGTAGAATATATTTTTACCTAAAACATAACCTCAAATTCATATATGGAGTTGGGGTTAGGTTTGAGTTATGCTTTTAGCTTTTTATAGGAGCTACTTTTGGGATCCCACTTTGTATTGTTATCATGGTACTGCATAGTCCTCTTGACCTACTTTTGGGATCATTTGTTGGACATTAATAAAATAATCTTATCTTATCATAATACTTTTTGTTACCTTCATCATATGCTTAATGTGTTACTTTCATTATATGCTTAATGTACATATTGTGTGTCAGTCAGCTGTTAGATTACCACAAGGTTAGTTAAGCACACAAAGTCTACACCACCAGTTTTAGATTGAGCACCATCATCAAAATGGGGGCAAGTGCCCAAACGTTTCCCAAGGATTTATTTCCAAGGAAAAAAACACCAATGTTCCACCAAGTTTCTGGGATGTGCAAATTTGGGAGCAATGGAACACATCCAAGGGAACATGTGGAATCGCCCCACAAAATCTATGGAACATTGAAGTCTCCAACATAGGAGGCCAGCCCAAATACTAAAAAGATTTAAAATATGAGAATTGAATTGTTAACCATTAAAACTATTACATAAAAACAAATTAAGCTTATCCAATTGGAAAAAGCACACCCAACTGCTAATATCCAACACACAATAGCAAGAGAACAAGTCTAGAAGTACCCTGTTCTGAGCATTTTCTTCCAGCAGTGCTAGACCTTGTTCTGAGTATTTTCTCCCAGTTGCAACGTCACAACCAACAGCCACGTAATAGTAAATGTTTGAGGTATTTATTGTCTGGCAGCAGAAAACAATTAAGTATTTACTATTCACTGTACCCACAATATCCAACAAGGGACTATGGAAAATACTTGAGGTATTAAGTTTTAACTTTTAACTATGGCCACAACAATAAATATCCAGCATCAAGGTTTCTACGATTCCAACAGTCCACAGCATCGAGCAGCAAGAATTATGTTTCACAGCATCCGGGAGTCATAGGCCGAAGGTCTTAACTCTCCCTCACATGGTCTCCCTCACACTACCATGCCCACATAGCCTCACTACTCACACAAGTTAAAAGACAGTGCACAGAACTCACAATCCCAATAAATGGCTTCATTTGTGCACCATGCTTTGCATTAGCAACAACAACACTATTAATCTTCTTCCAAATTTTATTAGCTTCTACTAATTTAACTTGACCACCAATTCAGCTTCTTCATGCATCAATCTGAGTTAAATGCTATATAACATATAGGAGTCTACCAATTGATTGGATTTTTAAATCAGGTATTGTCGCTCTTTTTGTTTAAGAGATTCCAATAATTAAGGGGGTAGAATTTTTTATTCATTGAGGCTTTAAATATGTCCCAAGTCACAGCCTGCATGGAACCAATATTTATCTTGCACTCACATAAATCCTCCCATCACAGCAAAGCTTGCCTAGGCATGCATAGTTTTTCAAATACAACTTTGTCATCATCTGTAAATTGTTGCACTTTGAAAAAGGAGGATCTAACTTCCTTGGGCAATTATCAAGTCCAAGGCCTCCACGTAACTAGTCGTAGAGTGAAATTTTCACTTTGGGTTTCACTTTGAAAGTGGAACCTAGATTTAGCATCGAGCCTCCATGAGAAGTAATTCATTTCTTTCCTAGATTGCTATCAAACAATTGCTATTGAACAGTATCCTATCATGTTGTTATAGAAGTTGTTAAATTCTACCACAGATGGGCTATATTCATTAATTGACCATCCATAGGCCCAAATTTTGAGTTTAGAGTAGCAACTTTGGCTTCAACCATTCCAACACAACTCTACAATTCATCCTCCATTTCTTTCTTTGTCTGAGAGCAAATATTGCCCATAAATTGTGTAGCGAATCAGCAACTACATGTGAAACAAATTCTCTAAAAGTCTAATACCAATATGATCCCAAAGTATGCCTAGTGGAAATAAGTGCAACAACTGCAATATATAATCCTGCATACACAACCAATATAAAATGGCAAGCAAATATTGAAGTAATCAAACAATCTTGGAAAATGAATCCACACAATAGGCAAAAAAAATTGAAGAAAATATCAAATCCAAAATTTCATTAAACAAAACATTATGTACAACAAATATATGAACAAAATTGAAGCTTTTATCAGCAACTACAATCCATCAATTTCTACAAACTCCAGAGATCCATTGGAATTGAATCAGCTATACTACTACCTTCACTCAACCCCATTACAAAATAAGAAAGGAATATAAATACAACATGATGAATATGAAGCATTGTAGATCTCATTTTTTCATATCTCAACAATACATTAGTGTACAATAGTCAAGAAGATGAAAAGACAGAGAAAAGATGTGACAATTTTTTATGACTGTGAGCTTCTGCTCATAACCACTTGTTGAGATCTCTATCCACTTCAGCAAACCTGTGTCAAACTAAATTGTGAGACTGCACCCAAAGTTGTGCCCCTAGGTCAGTGCTTACGTGCGTACAACTAAATTATAAGTGCGACATGTGTCCATAACACTGTCGATTGTCACTCTGATGTGCACAATTATTGGACTGCAGCACATGGTCCTGTTGAAACACCTTTTAGACTAAACTCTCTTCTTTCAATTTAGGACCTGATTGATTTTGACTCTTATTATGGATCAAACACCAAAATCTGACTCTTATTATGGATCAAGCAACCCTAATATCTCCTTTTCAAGATTGTGCAAGATGGGAAAAAGGATCCTACATGCCCTACTTTACTAGTGTTCTTCATTGACCACTCTTTAAAGGTAATTATGCCATTGAAAGGTCAAATATTGTTTCATTCTGGAAATATTACTCATTCCAAATCACTTTGAATGATGATCCTATATGCAGGATCGATGGCTTTAGGACAATGGTCAATGCTCTATTGGCTTGCTCTCATTGCATAATTGGAATATTTTCACTAAGTCATTGAGCAAGAGTTTTTTTATTCATTCTTTGAGAACTTAGAGGCCAAGGGGCAGATTTTCGTGGGAGACCTTTGTTTCTAAATTTTTACCCAAAAAAGTATGCCCATCACAAATCCTCCCCGTAGGCATAAGACCTCCAAACCATAGTTTCCACACTCTTGTGTATGACTCCCAACACTCCCTAGTACGGCAAGTCCAGCTTAGAGATGAATACTTACCTTAATGCTGTTACGATTTTCCTTGACAGAGTATTGACAGATCAATACTCGCTAGTCTCAATGTTCTTATGAATTCTGTTAACAGAGTGTCAACAGTCAATACTCACCATAATCCTGAGTATGTCAAATTTGTGCAGCCCCACCCTGGCCATTTCCGAGTTCACAAATTTGTGCAGTCCCATTCTGGCCATTTCTTATCTGTTAATCCAGCACCACTTTCATCTTCTCAGCCCCTTTTTTGAGGAAGGCTAGTATTTGTGGCCATTCCAATCATGTCTGATTGCTCTTGCATGGTTTCCATTGATGCCATTTCCATGTTTCTTGGCTGACCTAAATCAAACAATGTAAACAATCAATCCAGTAGATCTTGTTTTGTGTGAGATAGAGTGGCCATACAATGCATGTATCCTTGTTTTTTCTTTTTCTTTTTCCTGTTTCTTTCTTTCTTCCATTTTTCTGTACTGGTTGTGATGGCTAGGTTGGCTAGGAAGGGATGGTGTATGGGAAAACAAGGGCAAATAATTAACAATTGAAGAACATATCACTGCATAATCGACGGGAAATATAAACAAAAACAAAAATACTGATTTGTGCTAAATAATAAACTGCCAACCAGCCTATGTTAGGAACAAAGGATATAACTCAAAGGTGCAGAGCACAAAAGCAATTAGCTAAACATCTGACAGAACCAGGATATATAGTCACACACTGCAAAATAAATCATATTCTACAACTTCTTAAATAATTGACATTAAAGCTCATATTTACCACCAACAACAATCCATGTACATAAGCACTTCAAAGACACTACTGGGCTCAAAGCAAAGATGAAAACCTTGAATTAGAAAAAAGGCCTCTTACAAAAGACTAAAAGTGTAAAACTAGTGCACATAATTGCGCCGAGAGGCGCTCTACAGCCCAGTATGGGGGAGATCTTGTCACGTAATGTAACGTGATGTAACGTGATGTAACGTTACTAACATGTCGGCAAAAAAAATAGTGAAAGTGAATATTATGGGGGAGATCTTGTCACGTGATGTAACGTTACTAACATTATGGGGGAGATCTTGTCACATCACGTTACTAACATGTCGGCAAAAAATAATAGTGAAATTGAATATTATGGAGGAGATCTTGTCATGTGATGTAACGTTACTAACATGTCGGCAAAAAATAATAGTGAAAGTGAATATTATGGGGGAGATCTTGTCACGTGATGTAAAGTTACTAACAATAGTAAATGGTCGGGTAAAAAAGCTTCTGTACTGATGGAATGAGGGCTTATCATCATCACTGTTACAGTTGGTGCTCTCATCTATAAAAAGTTCTAATTCATTACAGGACATTACTCCTATACGTAATATGATCTCCAATCACAGTTAACCCCCAATGCCAATCACATCCACCGGGCTGTGTTGAATTCAAGTATTAGACAAGACACCAAATTCAAATAGCGTTTTAGGTTGTGACAACAGGCTTATGTGGCTGTGCAGAATGCTCCGGGGGGAATCGATCACGACCAACATTGAACATGTTCCCTTCCAAGCCAATGCACGCCTCACCACAGGTAATCCCACTTTGAATTTTACATGATGGGTTTGACATTCTGTAATTTTCTAGCAGCTGGCCAATTCAATATTAAAAATTGAGAGCTTTTGATTATAGGCTCTCTCTAGGGAAACTTCTGTATCTGGCGCCGAGAGTTTCGATTCCCAGTCTATTCAACAAACAAATACCAATTCCAGCTACAAGCGAGCTCCACGACAACCCGAGTTCGAATCACCAACCAGCGGAAAAAAATCAGAGGTGATGCAGATGCCTGACAAAGAAATCTGATAAACAATCCTGCCACTGAAAAATTCAATGAACTAGAAAAAGAAGTGAAGGTACACGCATCACCAAGACAATAAATGTTTGATACGATTTTGTTGGTGTTTTCGCTGAATATTATTGTCTGTTTGCAAAGTCATGGCAATTCAAATCAAGTCTGTGAGCAAAATGACACAACCTGGCAGCAGATTTTAAGCGTTTGAATAGTTATGCTTATCTTGTCTCTCCACTGTGTTGAAAGCATGAGGTCAATCGCAGAGGTCCCACGTCCAGTTCTGAGCCTGAGGGTACTAAGACTCCTGATGCCAAGGTATCGTTTTATGTTCAAGCAAAATTTAGGATCAAATAGGTTCAAATCCTTGATTGGTGTAGTGTTGAGAGGTATTAAAAATGTATTCAAAATCCACAATCCAATCAATTCAGAAATGTGCATCCTTGAAAATTTTAATACCTCTTGGCACCGTGACACTGATCTGGGATTTCATCTAAAATATTGTATTTCAATACTGTGTGTTCACATCTTTTCAATTGCCAGTATTATATAGATTTACATTGATATTTTTTTACAGACACTCAGGAGGCTTGCTCAAAATCGAGAGGCTGCTCGGAAGAGCAGATTGAGGCCATGCTACTGTTAGTGGCCATGCTACTGTTCTCTACTAACTGTCAATCAATAAGGAAAACTCAAAACAAAATAAAGTTCACTCGGTTTTTTTTATTTACACTAGACACCATTTAATAAATTCAAATAATAGAGTTTGGTCATGTTTTTTTATTTACATCAGACACCATTTAATAATTGCAAATAATAGAGTGTCCTCATGTTTTTTATTTACCCTGTAAGAATCATCTATATTTCAATGATACATTAGTAATTTTAAAAACGAATCTTTCATATATATGATACTTTTAAAAGTATCTTTTCGTATATAAACTTAAAGTATATATAATAAAACTCATTAATATATTCTAGGTCAAACACAGCAATCATAAAAGTTGTATATTTAAATGTTCAATATAGCTCAATAAGTGGAAGTATTTTTTTCTCTATATATAAAAGAGTTGTTAAATTTGTGAACCATTAATTCCTAATTAGATTTGATCCCTAATTGGTATAGCAAGCCTACCTGCTAGATGGTGTAGCAGGCCGACTAGCTGTCTGCATACTCTACCCGTTTACCAGGATTTAACATCCATTATCAAACAGGAGGTCCAGTCAAGAAAATCCTTTGTAACAGCCACTACCATATATGGATCAACACAGGGAAATAAAATTATTTGACCACATTAAAATTAAATCGGGATCTTCGTCTTGACCTGATTCTGACTGGGATGTCTGTTTTCTCTTATCTGCATAATATGCTATGGTTGTTAGTGAAATTGCAATATAGATTTAAAAAAACATAGAAGGTAAAGGATATAAAGGAGCCTTGGAATCGAGAGTCTGGAGTTGGGCTGTACAGTTTACGAAGAAAATCAAAATCATATTTAGCTGTAGCTAAATTTGATAATATAGGTTGAAACAGGAAGGAACAAATATGCTTTAAAGAATCTTACAAATGTTGCTGGACTCCACTCTCTCGAACAAGCTGTAAAGCTTGCTGTACTTCTTCCACTTCTTTTTCTGAATATTGTGAACACAGTTAATAAACTTTAATTCCATAAATATATGAACTTTAATTGCATAAATATATATTGCATATTTTAGTATACCCATAAATTGACAAAGCTATTTTGTTATAAGATCTCTAAATTTGTTAGAAAACTATATTTACAGATCCAGATGCGTATACACATCTGTCCATTACTTGCATTATGTGCATAGTTTATTCATAACTGTATGAATAGGGCGAATTCCATCAGCCAATTTACTTTTTAAAACATAAGCATAATACGTTTTCGGATTTGTCCACAATGCGGAAATGTTTTAAAATTATGCATTAATTTAACCTCTGCATTAGATAAACACTGTCTGCATTTTGTAATCCGTAACACCGAGAGAGATCAGTGACATTGTCTGATTACATTCCAAAGATTCAGAGAGATCCGTAACACTGTCTGCATTTATATATATAGTTTGGAAATCTCTAGGTTATTCCTTGTATTACATTACAAGGAATACTTGTAATACTTGTAATCTCTAGGAATAACGTAGAGATTACGGTAACCCCCTGGCTACTTGGTGAATAGTCATATTCAATGACAATGGCATAGAATACAACACTAGGACAACCAGCAGGAGAAAGTAAGAAATCTCCTGGACCTGCACTTAACCAATATCGTAGAGATCCTTTCCTGCATTGTGAAGCAGTTACTGTTTGCAAGAGAATGTTCCTTAAAGATGGGCGGTCAAAAGGAGGAATAAGCTTCACAATGAATACCACCTCCCTCCTTTAGTGCAATACCCGAGAAGAGGTTTCACAAAAAATCTTTTTAATAGGAATTACAGTTTACAGGGAAAACCATTTAACTTTTCAGACAACCTTCTCAAAGACACTGAAATTGAGATAGATAATTTGCTCCAAAATTCCAGCCATTTTGACTTTTTGATATATTGGGAATCATCTTCTTTAAAATATATCTAAATATACCCGTAAATAATAAATTGTTGGGGTATTTTTAATGAACCCTTACGATGTAGCAGTCTTTACCATATGCTAGGATATTACAAGATGATATATATATATAATGTCATTCCAGAACACATAATCATGACAATGAAAATATGTACAGTTTTATGGTTAAATCTTGGTGTGCATAACATTATGCAGACCAGAACATAGAATAATGACAATGATAAGATGTGTGGTATTGTTTTGTTTTGTGGTTAAATCTGATGTGCCGACATCATGCAGTCACATCATGAGTCCAATGAATTACCCAAAAAAACTAGAATATTGACAATGAAAAGAGGTATTGTTTTGTGGTTAAGTCTGGTGTGCCAACATTATGCAGTCTAATGAATCCCCAAAATAACCAACATGTTTACCAACATGGTTGGTATTCACCATGTTACATATTAAGTTTCTTAACCTCATATTAGATATATTGAAGTCCATAGAAGGAAATGTGCATACAGTGAAACATGAAGCAAATATAATAATTCCATTCTATACATCATTACACAATACATGAAAGAACTCTCCAACCGATTATCTTTATTCATGTTCAACTGATTATATTGAAGTCCTTAGAAGGAAATGTGCATACAGTGAAACATGAAGCAAATATAATAATTCCATTCTATACATCATTACACAATACATGAAAGAACTCTCCAACCGATTATCTTTATTCATGTTCAAAGATCTTACAAACCAATGTAGATTACAATTCATAAAATTTAATATCAATTCAAGAACATTCCCTAGATTAAGGGCTTAGGGCTTGGTTGAATCTTAGCCCCAACATATTCCCTGGATTTATGTATCGCCTTGGGGATGAGAGTAAGACGCGCAAACATTGATCTGAACTCAGAAAGTGTTAGATGGTGGAGATAAAAATTCTAAACTTCCATATTGTATAGGTCGAGAACAGAAAACGATCGGGTCTTCAAAGAATACGAAAATTGCTCTTTGGCCTCTGGAAACCGAGTGAAAACTGACTCAGAAATTTGGAGCTAAGCCTCAATATGTTGCTGAAGCCTATTGGACAAATTTTTTAACTATGTGGGGGTTTCTTCAAATGTTAACGCTCTAAACAGTTCTTGAATAGGTTGAACTTACAAGATTTACAAGATCTCCTTTATGATTCATTAGCGTTTTGTAAACTTTGATCTATGGTATATGTTAGGAGATCTATGTTATATGTTAGGAGTTCAAGAACTAGTTATTAAGGGAATAAGTTATAATGCTTCTTTCCTCTTCTCTTAATAGTGTCACTTTTGTGTAAATCTGACCATATATATTTCCTCTGCACATTCCGCAAAAAATTGGCCTTGCACATGGTTTTAAAACCATGTGCAAGGCCTCCTAAACAACCATGCAAGGCTTCTTAAACAATCCATGGTAAATTTCACTCAAAAAGATTTGTTTTTTTTTGTGTCACCTCCCACCACTGAAACCAGCCTAGATCCAAATCCTAAGCTCTATCAAGCGCCGAGAGGGATCAAATCTCCCGAGGTGCAAACCTCCTTTAATGCAATACCCGAGAAGAGGTTTGCACCTCGGGAGATTTGATCCCTCTCGGCGCTTGATAGAGCCTAGGATTTGGATATAGGCTGGTCCTAGATTTCATCTGTTCTATAGACCTATGAAGATGAAGGCTTATGGGGGCTGAGAAGGAGAAAGCAAGGTAAACAGCCAATACACAAGCAATAGCTCACTTAGTTAAGAAGTATTGAAGATTATTCAAAATTTTACTGAAGTGATGAGCATCCACCTCCTATTAAGAGGTGGAATGTTGTTTACCCTATGTATATACCATTTGGCTCAACTTAACAACCTTGATGACTCAACTGTTGAACAAACAATGACCTAATTTAACCACCTAGAGAGGCCAACCTTGGAAAAAACAATGATTCCCTCTTTAATAAATGAATCACATGTTGTGACAGGATACCATTTACTCTGTGTGGATATATCAACTAACCCAACTTAATGACTTCGATGGCTAAACTATGAAACAAGCAGTGACCCGATTTAATGTCCATAATGTGCCAGCCACAGAACACAGAATGCCCCCTTACAGGGTGAATCAACCCTTCATACCTTTTGACAAAACATATGCACTACTTAGCAGTGTAATAAATGTTATATAGACTGAGATATACATCCATTGGATCTTAAATCTAATGATCCAGGTTCCATCCTATACAACATTAATTATTCTGCTGTTAAGTACATAAAACAAGAAAATAACAAGATGAACCACCTAGTAAAAGACAATGTTGTTTACACTGTGATTTAAAGGCCTTGATGCCCAACCAAGGATCAAACAATGACCCGAAACAACTTTCTTCATGGTCCAACCATAGAACAAACAATGGCCCTCTTACGGAGGTTAGTATGCCAACATCCTTGGAGAAAAATCATGTAAGATGAATCAAACCTGGTAGAAGATATAAAAGAACCCCACTCTCACCAACTCGACCTTCAGCAAAAGACCACATCATATAAGAAGAATTGAACCTGGTGGTAGCTGTAACAGAGCCCCACTCTTAACGGCCCCAATCAACCCTAGTGACTGACTTATTTAGAACTAAAATCATATAAGAGGGAGTGTTTCTTAGTCTTGCAAAATAATGAGTTATAATCATGGAAATTAAAATTGATTCCTTTTAAGAGGACTTGCCTCCCAAATTTCATTGTCAGAATGTTCTTCAAGTGGGTCCAGATTGCTTCGTACAGTTCCTTCAAACAGTATTGGGTCCTGCGGAATAATTCTTAATTTAGACCTTAGATCATGGAGTCTAATCCTCGCGAAGCCCAAGCCATCCAATAATTCCTACTGATTTTCTGCACCTAGAACAGTATGTGTGCTCCCAATATGATAGGAACCAAGGCACCCTTATATGCTGGAGTTATAAAAGAAGAGTAGACTTGCATTTTGACCTTCCCAGTTTCTCTTTCTTCTTCCTTTACAATCTGTCCAGATCTATTTTCATTAATTCTTGTTGCTTAGTCCTCTGCATCCTCATTTTGAAATGGTTTATTAGATTCAGAGTCCATGGTATTGTAGAATCTACTTTTGTTATTGCTTATTTGTGGCGCTATCCTCCTAGATGAAATCTGTGCTGCATCAATTGCATTCAAAGTATGTTAGTGTGCACCAACTAGCTTTAATAAATCTACACCACCCAAAATATCTTCACTCCCAACTTGAACTATGTCTCCATCTTGCATAACCTGCAAATTTTCCCAAAAGATCCCTAAAAAAATTTCATGACTTGACACTAGCAATTTCCTATTCAAAGAGTAAATTGTACTGTACATAAAGGTTACACATTTGCAAGTGTAGAAAGTGGGCTCACCAGTATAAGGTCAGATGCAGATAAAAATTCCTGATAAATCTCTGTTTTTTGGGCACGAGAGAGAAATCTCTGTTTTTCCTGATGAATCCCTAATTGGGTAATTTTTGTAAATCAAACATTTTGAAGAATTTCCTAAGTCATCTCATTCACGAGATGAGCTACTAATGTTTTTGGGGGTTTTTTCCTTTGAAGGTTTCCCCAGTGAAAAACTCTCGTGTCCATTATGCTGATGTGATGAATGTGTTTTTACTGCACTTGTCATTTGTTTAAGATAATTTGCAAAAAAATTTAAGTATTTATGCTAATGCTAAAATTCAACAGACTTATGTGGATAGGATCAGCACTTCTAAGCCTCAAGTCACAAGTGATAGATAGAGGAGCTTCTATAACACATCAATGCTGCCATACTTCTTCACTTGTGATTTTTATTGCCCAGATTGGACCCTAATTATGCCAAAAATGGTGCACAAACCTCTTGAAATAGGAATATAAGGTGGATCGCCCCCCAAAGAAAGTACAGACAACCTTGCTAGACCAAAACCTGCAAAACGTCACCCTATAGTGCTCAAAAAACAACATAATATGCCATGTGAGCCACCCAGAACTGATAATGATGAATTACTACCACTGAATTGATGCCAAGAGATGTGTCTTTGCTGCTACAAAATGCCTAGGGACACTTTTATGTTGCTCTTCTTCACACAAATTATTCCCAGACTTGGGATTTTGCATCTTATTGTTGTTTTACTGCCATTTCTACCCATAAATTTTGCCCAGATTTAAAGGTTTAGGGTTGTTCTCACCAATAAATATACCCAGACTCAGATTACTGCTGATTACGAGGTCAAATAGAGCTAAGAATTGATTTTAAATCCCAGGATGTGCCCAGATTTGAAGTTTAGGGCTCCTAGCCTGCTGTTCATGCCTAGAGCATTGCCTAAACTAACTAGGAGTATACCTAGAATTGATCTAGGGCTGATCCTCAGGCTGTTTTAGGACTATTTTGTCCCTTTTGACTACTGGTTTCCCACATAACTGCCCAAAATTATGAACAAGGTTCTCCATAGCCCTTTATTGCTAGTTGGAGGTTTGAAAAGTGCCCAGAACTGAGTTTTGAGGCTGCTACTGCTGATCTAGGGCACACAATGCACCCAGATTTGAAAAATGACCTCTTTTGTCACAGTTAGGATGCTGGATTGGACTCAAACTTTGCTTCATATCACCTCATACCTTCTCTTGCACTAGCATGCCTATATTTTCCTTCAATCACCACCATCATGACATTGTCAACCCTAGAAGCGTGTGAGCAGAATCACACATGGACACCCATACAATATGGGGGGTAACACCTCCCATCTTTCAAACTCATGCTATGTGATTAGGGTACACTATAGCAAGAATGGAACCATGGTGGATAATTAAAATTTTTCCAACCTCACTAGTGAACCAACACCCTTTGGTAAAAGCCCCACTTTTGTTAAGTAAATTTTAGAAAATCTAGTGAAGATGAAATCAAGAACCTCAACAAGTCAACCAAGCTTCAATTTCAACTTATTGTTTTATCTGTATTATGCATGCTATCAGCTGCAATGTCCCAGACATGAAATCAGTTATGTTTCAGAGTAATTACAATGCTTCATGTGAAAAAAAGTTGTAAATACATGGAAACTATGTAGAGTCATTGTCGGATCCATGTTTAATCATAATGTATAGAAAGAAAGTGTGTACAAGATACATATAGTGTACAAATATATACTGATTTGGACATTTTTCTTGTTTCTAAAGAGTCCTAATCATTCTGTTCACTTTTTTGTAACTTGTTTTATTTTTATTGAGCTTCTTCCATATCCTTGACTTTTGCAAAAAAGTACTGAAGCCACTTAAATTAAAAGGAAGATATGCATACGCACATATAGACATGGATGGATAGATGGATGGATGAAGGAATCTCAACATAAGCTATGACACATACATCATCTATAATGGTTATATCCCAGATATAGAGATAACCATTCCATCTAAACGCTTCACTATATAAACAATGGAAAGGATGCTGAGAACCCAATACAACTTCCATTTAGAACCAAAGCTCCAAACTTAATACAGATGATGTTTATTTTATGATCATCACATACCCTATCACGTAAGATACGCTTATCTACTTCAATTTTTTTTTCACCCATCCCTTTCACCATGCCTCCTTCCTGCCTTTCAAGATGAGTCCACATTCGTGTCAACCACGGTAGCTAATACTCCATTTGTGATAGTTTAACCTATTTTATAAGAGTATAAATAGTCTCACATTAGTCCCATTAGAATATCAACAATCTAGAACATCAGTATCAATGTCTTGATAAAGACTGCAAATATAAAAATGTTAGTAATGGCAGTATATATGAAAAAGTTATGATAAAGAGTCAAGAATGCACATCTCATGTTCATACTTAGAAATTAGAATATTATAAACGAGTTAACTATGAGCAAACACAAATACAGACATGTTACCAATTTTAATGGACAACCTAAATTACTTTTATACAACACAGACTAGTTGACATATGCTGAACTATGTAATATGAGACAATTTCAAGCTCCACTCACAACCTAAATGAGACAAAATGTATGCAGGTTAGAAGACCACAGACACTATTGAACCTGTAAAATTATGCCTGAAATGCACTAAACAACTTGCAATACTACTACTATAGCCCTTACACTAAATCAACCACAAAGTATCAACTAATATCAGGAAATGAATTTAAAATAAAAATTCAGGGTTCAATCAACTTCAACCTACTCACCAAATAACCATCGAAATTTTAGCAAAGCACAAAAGAATAGATAACATAACCATACAACAGAACTCACTCACTCAAATCTTTTAGGATTTTTATGTCTCAAATAGAAAGAAGAATGGAAAGTAGAATCCTGGAAACATAAGAAAGTTTCAGGTAGGCTGAGATAGATTTTTGCTCAGGGGAAACCTTTGGAGAAGTCTTGTCAAAATGTGATGATGTTAGATATTAGAGATAATGTGCTTAAGGCAATGATAGAAATGAAGCATGTAAGAAAATAAGGAGAATGTACATTCGTCCTTGTTGATTTAAGAATTACCTCCAGAATTTTGTGAATTACAGTACTACTTCTTCAATTCTGGAACAAATACATAACAAGATTAAAAAATGGATAAATTCTTTGAAAAGTATTCAATAAAACTGTTACACTCTCTTTTATTGTCCAAGGTAAACCTCACATGGAAACCCAAGCGACGCTTCCCCAAATTCATGGATGTCATTCCTGGTAAACCTATCGGTATAGACTAGTGTGTGCCTCACTAGATTCAAACAGAGCACCCACTAGCACAGAACAAGACAAATGCCCAACAACATTAGTGGCAATCGGTTGAGCTAATCCACCTTAGGTTCAATGGCTGGGTTCAATTTTCTCTTCTCATCCACCTTAGGGAAAGCCTCTTGCTTTAACATTTTCCATTTTAAAAGCTAAAATTAGGTCGAGCACAAAAAGGGTGCTTCCTATTATGATCTCAATAATCACCCCAGTCCTTAATAAATGAGGCTGTTGTTTTGGACTCATCAATAGGGGATTCATTATTTTCTGAGAGATTAGGATTTATGTATTTGAAGTCCAACCCTATCAGCTTTCTTCTTTTTTAAATCCCTGGTTGTTTGCTTTAGATTATCTCAGGTAGATATTTGACTTTGTCCAAATTCAATTTGTAAAAAACAAGTGTAATTACTTTTAAACTACCTAAGGAGTTTGCTCAATTTATAGTCAATTCCATAATAGCTCAATCCATTATGGAAGACATGCTTGGAAACCTAAATATCCCTTGGAACTAAGTGGATTTATGAACCACATGGGTTTGTATTGAAAAAGAGGAAAAAATTAAAGTTGTATGAATATATACACCATCCTCATCAACAATTGAACACAATTACCAACCTGGAGAGTTGGGAAGAGGTGCAAAAAATATGCGGCAATTAATCACTTAAGAAAAATAACAGGTGGTACCCAACCCAATTAAAAAATATGTAAGAGCTAAAAGATAGCTAACTAAGATATCCTTTGATGTGAATACAGAAGAAATAGAACATGGTAAACCTAATTCCAAGAAGACCAAGGTTGATTTGCAATCTAGAGCATCATTTCCCATAAAGCGTAGAGATATACGTATTCATCGAAAATACCATCAATTACAATTGATGGCTTCAGAACAACTTAATGGCCCCATGGAAAATATTCATCCTACCAATAGGGAACATGTTCAGCCCAATCTCCTAGATTTAGTTCTATATTGTTTGGATTATATTCCCAAATCAGAACTAATAATGTTCATCTAAATAAAGATTTATTTCCTAAGTTATAAATTTATACAAGAGAGCATTCTAGGTTGTTGTCTACTATAGATTTAAAACATGGGGATTTTAATATGATAATACTATATCTAACATGCACAGAAGGAAATAATATTGTTGACAAGTATAAGGCCACTAAGTACATCAATGACCTCAATGCGTCCCACCGATAACATATAGTGGAATAGGAATACTAGGGAGATGATCTTTAGGGATGTTCTCATATCAACCATGAATGTAAACAAGTTGTGGCATACAGTTCACATGATAGATAGATGACTCAAGCATGATAAGTTCGCTAACAAGTCCAAGTAATTGAATATTACTGAGCTCATGGAGTATAAGGTAGTAGAGTGGGGATTAGACCCATAAAACCCCACTCCTGTGCAAAACCTATTAAAGGAAAAGGATAATGGAATCCAATCTCTAAATAAGATATTGAAAGTACCAACAAAATAACATGTTCATACATCAGATATATTGGAATCCAAAGAGGAGAAGGACCAAATGGTAAAATTTGTCTAGGAATACAAAGAGAAAGTATAAATATTGGAGAAAGAATCCAATGATCTAAAACTGGATAATTATAATTTAATATATGCAAAGGGAACTGCACTCCATTCATCGTCTTTAGCCTATCCAACTGATTAGCTCGCAAACATTTTATGAGATATGACCTTCAAGAAAATAGAACTTAGCAAGGTTAAAGAATACTTACGAAAAATGAAGATGAGGTAGGGATCCTAAGAGATTTGGCACAAAAAATGCTCAATGCTCTTATGAATTATGTTAAGAGAGTGTCAACAGTGAATACTCACCATAATCCTGAGTATGTCAAATTTGTACAGTCCCACCCTGGCCATTTTTGAGTTCACAAATTTGTGTAGTCCCATCCTGGCCATTTCTTATCTGTTAATCCAGCACCAATTTCATCTTCTCAGCCCCTTTTCTGAGGAAGGCTAGTATTTCTAGCCATTGCAATCATGTCTGATTGCTCTTGCATGGTTTCCATTGATGCCATTGCCATGTTTCTTGGCTGACCTGAATCAAACAATGTAAACAATGAATCCAGTAGATCTTGTTCTGTGTGAGATAGAATGGCCATACAATGCATGTATCCTTCTTTTTTCTTTTTCTTTTTCCTGTTTCTTTCTTTCTTCCATTTTTTTTTACTGGTTGTGATGGCTAGGTTGGCTAGGAAGGGATGGTGTATGGGAAAAGAAGGGAAAATAATTAAAAATTGAAGAACATATCACTGCAGAATCGACAGGAAATATAAACAAAAACAAAAATACTGATTTGTGCTAAATGATAAACTGCCAACCAGCCTATGTTAGGAACAAAAGATATAACTCAAAGGTGCAGAGCACAAAAGCAATTAGCTAAACATCTGACAGAAGCAGGATATATGGTCACACAATGAAAAATAAATCATATTCTACAACTTCTTAAATAATTGACATTAAAGCTCATATTTACCACCAACAACAATCCATGTACATAAGCACTTCAAAGACACTACTGGGCTCAAAGCAGAGATGAAAACCTTGAAGTAGAAAAAATGCCTCTTGCAAAAGACTAAAAGTGCAAAACCATTCTACATAATCCTAGATTTCATATGTTCTATAGACCTGTGAAGATGAAGGCATATGGGGGCTGAGAAGGAGAAAGAAAGGTAAACAGCCAATACACAAGCAATGACAACCAACATAGAATATGTGCATCCAACGGGCAGCCAAAAGCATACAGAGTGTTGGGCTTTGCTAGAGATTAATTAATTAATCCCACCAACTTGATCTGAACGGTCAATGATTAATTAATCCCTACTGCATTTCCTCTTATCCATTATACTTTCACTACATGTTCCCTCAATTCAATGCAATAATACTTGAATACCATGATTTAAATCCCTCCCATTTTAAAAGATTCTCATTGTTACTAGTAGCTCAAAGAACATTCTTCATTCCTCACCTCTATAACTAGTGCTAAAACTAATAAATACAGCATTATTACCATGAATTTCCCTTTCCTCTTGTTTCTATTTGCTTCCACACATGTATCCTCTATTCCAAATACTCCAGGAAAGCCCTATGTGCAAGACAAACACCTGATCGACACAAAGGTTGAATTGATCAATCTTGTGCTAGAGATTATGACTGTACAACAATCCACAAGGAATTCCCAAGATTGATTCAACAATTGTAAAGACTTTATATGAATTTGTGAATCATGTCTTCCCTTGGTTGACATTCCTACAATGCATATGTTTCCTCAAATGGTTTACCGGTGCGTTGAATTGAACTCTTAAGAAAAGAGAGCAATAATGGCTAGATACAACACCATCATATGCCCTATCACTGGGGAGTTCATATAGGATATGGTACCATAAAATGCTCTATCAAGTTCTAAGAGCTAGGCCAAGAATAAAAGGAGTGATTTATTAGGTCATTATTTCCTCTGGGAGTAGAATTACACATGGTTCCTCTCCCCTACAAGTCAATTTTTTCTCATAATTGGCTCAAGTCACAATGATAATGTCATGTCATGTCTTGGGGTACAATCATGACAAGGTCATGGATGAAACTGTATTTCATATGCTAGTTTCCATTTTCCCTCTATCTAGAGTGTTCACTATCTTATTAGATTTTTCCTTCTACCTATCTGAGATTATGCATGCCCAATTAAATAGTTTCTCAAAAATAAAATTCTTTGAATATTAGCCATACCTATTGCACATGATTATGTAGCATCTTGTATATCACTTCCAGTAGTCTGACCTAAAGATTGTGAAATTCCAACCCACAAATGAGGACGTTATTGAATTTGTAAACAATGCCATTTCTTTCATGTACACCTTATTGTATAGTTGTCCTGGTCCTATATTGTTTTTAAAATGCATAAAGATTCTTCAGGTGAGTCCCAACTCATCAATAGGGGATTGATTATTTTCTGAGAGATTAGGATTTATGTATTTGAAGTCCAACCCTATCAGCTTTCTTCTTTTTTAAACCCTTGGTTGTTTGCTTTAGAGTATCTCAGGTAGATATTTGACTTTCTCCAGATTCAATTTGTAAAAAACAAGTGTAATTACTTTTAAACTACCTAAGGAGTTTGCTCAATTTATAGTCAATTCCATAATAGCTCAATCCATTATGGAAGACATGCTTGGAAACCTAAATATCCCTTGGAACTAAGTGGATTTATGAACCACATGGGTTTGTATTGAAAAAGAGGAAAAAATTAAAGTTGTATGAATATATACACCATCCTCATCAACAATTGAACACAATTACCAACCTGGAGAGTTGGGAAGAGGTACAAAAAATATGCGGCAATTAATCACTTAAGAAAAATAACAGGTGGTACCCAGCCCAATGAAAAAATATGTAAGAGCTAAAAGGTAGCTAACTAAGATATCCTTTGATGTGAATACAGAAGAAATAGAACATGGTAAACCTAATTCCAAGAAGACCAAGGTTGATTTGCAATCTAGAGCATCATTTCCCATAAAGCGTAGAGATATACATATTCATCGAAAATACCATCAATTATCATTGATGGCTTCAGAACAACTTAATGACCCCATGGAAAATATTCATCCTACCAATAGGGAACATGTTCAGCCCAATCTCCTAGATTTAGTTCTATATTGTTTGGATTATATTCCCAAATCAGAACTAATAATGTTCATCTAAATGAAGATTTATTTCCTAAGTTATAAATTTATACAAGAGAGCATTCTAGGTTGTTGTCTACTATAGATTTAAAACATGGGGCTTTTAATATGATAATACTATAGCTAACATGCACAGAAGGAAATAATATTGTTGACAAGTATAAGGCCACTAAGTACATCAATGAACTCAATGCGTCCCACCGATAACATATAGTGGAATAGGAATACTAGGGAGATGATCTTTAGGGATGTTCTCATATCAACCATGAATGTAAACAAGTTGCGGCATACAGTTCACATGATAGATAGATGACTCAAGCATGATAAGGTCGCTAACAAGTCCAAGTAATTGAATATTAGTGAGCTCATGGAGTATAAGGTAGTAGAGTGGGGATTAGACCCATAAAACCCCACTCCTATGCAAAACCTATTAAAGGAAAAGGATAATGGAATCCAATCTCTAAATAATAAATTGAAAGGACCAACAAAATAACATGTTCATACATCAGATATATTGGAATCCAAACAGGAGAAGGACCAAATGGTAAAATTTGTTTAGGAATACAAAGAGAAAGTATAAATATTGGAGAAAGAATCCAATGATCTAAAACTGGATAATTATAATTTAATATCTGCAAAGGGAACTGCACTCCATTCATCATCTGTAGCATATCCAACTGATTAGCTTGCAAACATTTTATGAGATATGACCTTCAAGAAATTAGAACTTAGCAAGGCTAAAGAATACTTACGAAAAATGAAGATGAGGTAGGGCTCCTAAGAGATTTGGCACAAAAAATGCTCAATGCTCTTATGAATTATGTTAAGAGAGTGTCAACAGTCAATACTCACCATAATCCTAAGTATGTCAAATTTGTGCAGTCCCACCTTAGCCATTTCTTGTTAGTTTTTCATCACATTAAGCTAGCATTAAGATCTTAGGATATTTTTACTAAGAGAATAACAAGTACAGCAATAAAACATAAGCACATCACAAGAGACAAGAGACACAAAGATTTTTCCTTGGGGAAACCATAAAGGAGAAAACCCCGCAACTTCCTCTAAGATAGAATCAACACCAAAACAGTAAGAGATCTCCCAAAACAGCAGTAGTCTTCTGTCTTCTGTCTAGTCCCAAAATTTCCTTCTTCAGTAGTGCGCCACACTTGGGAGAGCAAGTGAAGTATTTCCACAATGTGATAAATAGAGAGACTCTCACTCTCTATTTATATTCTTTCGTTCACTTGAATTTCCTTTTCACACGTATGCTCAACCTAATAATTACTACTCGAGCCTACACCTTAATTAGTGTATAATAACTCAAGTGCCCCGAAACTGTGGGGACTTACCTAATGACTTGATATGACTTGATTACATTATTAATCCTCCTGATCGGAACATCGGGGCATGACCACATGACTCAAATACATAATAGAAACATCCCGGAATAAACATCGGGTTACAATACATAAGATACATATAAGAATACATTCCGAAGTTACATATACATCAACACTCCCTCTTAACTAGGAAGGTATTCTTTCGACACAATTTTCAGCACTTGTCTTCTTCTCTGTATCAGCTGGATCATCTTGTCTTCAAGTCATGTTCGTCTTCAAGTCATCATTAGATCTGGATCATCTTCACTGGACTGGATTTGGATCATCACTCGATCTGGATCACTACTGCTGGATCATCATTACTGGATCTGGATCATCACTCCATCTGGATCAACATTGGTGCTATCTCATGATTCTTCTTGTCATAGGAAGTTCTACAGAGCCAACCCTTTTTCATGTTGGTTGTAGGCCTACCCTTGTGTAGGTCTTCGCCCAGCACTTATATCTGACCTGCTCGTCAGAAAGGCATGCCCAACACTCACATCTGATCATGTAGTAAA
>LPNX010586095.1:552070-572991 GCA_001517045.1 Pseudotsuga menziesii
CATGTCTGATCATGAGGGGAACACATCCCAACAATCATATCAGAATGGCCCCCAGTCCTCCTCAACTGAGCTACCTGGTAACTGACCAGGCGCCTCCATTCTCCTAGAGAATGGCATTTGCCCTTACATCTGACCTGCTCGTCGGAATGGCCAACACTCACATCTGACATGGAAGGAACTTAATCCTTTATCCATGAGCAGAATGGTTCAGCCCTTACATCTGACCATGGAAGGAACCAATCCTCTCACCATGTCAGAATGGCTCAGCCCTTACATCTGACCATGGAAGGAACCAATCCTCTCATCATGTCAGAATGGCTCAAGGTCTCATCACTGTCTCTAGGAGGAAGCCTCGATCTAGAGAACACAAAGTCTCTCTCTGAAGTACTCGAACTTCAACCTAGCCAATGGCTTAGTCAATATATCAGCTATCTGTTCCTCCGTCGCAACATACAGGAGCTTCACCGCTCCTCTCTGCACCATATCCCTGATATAGTGATACTTGATCTCGATATGCTTCGACCTGTCATGAAACACTGGATTCTCTGACAACTTCATGCAACTCTGGTTGTCACAATGTATACAAGTAGCATCTAACTGGAGATCAAATATATCAGACAGTAGCTTCCGCAGCCATACTGCCTGACAACTAGCTGAACAAGCTGCGACATACTCTGCTTCAGCTGTACTAAGTGCCACACAGGGTTGCTTCCTGCTAAACCAAGAGATCACACCTGATCCCATACTGAAGCAACATCCCGAATTACTCTTCCTATCGACGGCACTGCTTGCCCAATCTGAATCAACATAACCCTCCAGGTTAATCTTCTGATTCGCATCGTACTTGAGCCCATAATCAATTGTACCCTTTAGATACCTCAGAATATGCTTTGCAGCAATCAAGTGAACACTTCTTGGATCTGTCAAGTACTGACTCAAGGTGTTCACAGCAAAGCAAATGTCTGGTCTCGTGTTCGTCAGGTACATCAATGACCCAATCATCTGACGATACATCGTAGCATCAATCAATTCTGACGAAGCATCACTCAATAGCTTCAGGTTCGATGCCATAGGTGTGGCCATAGCCTTGCATTCCATCATCACAAACCTCTTCAGGATCTCTACTGCATACTTCCCTTGTCCAAGGAAGATTCCATTTGTACTCTGCCACACTTCCATACCTAGAAAGTAATGCATCATCCCCAAGTCCTTCATCTCGAACTCAGCAGCAAGATTTATCTTCGTATCAGCAATCAACCCATCTGTACCTGTCACAAATAGATCATCTACATACAGTAGGAGCATCACAGGATTGCCTTCTTCAACATTGTAGTAAAGTTTGGAATCTGCTTTACTCTTGGTAAAGCCCAAACTGGAAAGAAAGTTGTCAATTCTACCGTACCAGGTCCTGGGTGCCTGTTTCAAACCATACAGGGCTTTCTTCAATTTGCATACATGAGACTCTTTGTCATGTGTCTCAAAACCAAGTGGTTGTTCTACATATACTTCTTCTTCTACTACACCATTCAAGAATGCGGTCTTGACATCCATCTAGTGTATCTTCCATTTCATCACTGCAGCCAGAGCAAGTACTGATCTGATGGAAGTGTATATGGCTACAGGTGCAAAGGTTTCTTCATAGTCTACTCCCTCTTTCTGAGAGAATCCTCGAGCTACAAATCTTGCCTTATACTTTTCAATGCTACCGTCTGCAGCATGCTTGATCTTGTAGATTCATTTGGAAGTGACAACTGACTTCCCTTTTGGTCTTGGGACAATATCCCAAACATCATTCTTCATGATTGATTGATATTCTTCGATCATCGAATCCTTCCATTCTTTCTGTTCTGTCGCTTCTTCATAACTGGAAGGTTCTTTATCAATGAAATCACATAATAAAGCTACATACCCGGAATTTGATCTTGTCCTCTTTCTTTCTCTGTGGTTCTCTTCTGGAGCTCCATATCTTTCCGCACCTTGGATAAGTTCACGTAACCAAGCAGGTTTCCTCTTGTGAGTTTTTTTCTCCAGAGGTGGATCTACAAGTCTTAGTGGTTCCTCGAACTCTCGATCTTCTTCTTGAGCTTCTTCATTCATGATTGTATCACGGATCCTGGGTGCTTCTGTTTCTGCTTCTTCAGGTTCTTCAGTAGGTTTCTTTCTGGATTTGTTGTAGGCTGTGTCTTCATCAAATGTTACATCCTTACTGACGTCAATCTTCTTGTATCCTGGAAAGTAGATTATGTAAGCCTTCGAGCTTTTAGAGTAACCCACAAATATGCCCTTCTTTCCTGAAGGATCTAGTTTTGTTCTCTTCTCTTTTGGAATATGTATGTACATGGGACAACCGAATATTCTGAGATGGCTGACTTCTGGTTTCTTTCCAGAGAAGACTTCTTCAGGAGTCTTGTTCTTGAGTACTCTATGTGGAGTACGGTTCTATACATAAACTATTGTTCTAGCAGCTTCAGCCCAAAGATGCATAGGTAGATCTTGATCATGAAGCATAGCTCTTGTAGCTTCCATGATAGTTCTGTTCTTTCGTTCTGCAACCCCATTCTGTTGAGGATTATAAGGAGTTGACAACTCCCTCTTAATCCCTGCTTCTTTGCATAGCCCTTTGAATTCATTTGAAGTGAATTCTCCACCATTATCTGATCGAATGGTCTTGATCTTCTTTTTAGTATGGTTCTCGATCAAGGCTTTGAATTCCTTGAACTTGCTGAACACTTCATCTTTGTTTTTCATAAAGTAAATCCATGTCTTTCTAGAAAAATCATCAATAAAAGAAACATAGTATGCATACCCGCTTAGTGAGTTTGATGACATTGGACCGCATACATCGGAGTGGATGATTTCTAGAATTCCTTTGGCTTTGCTTTCGCTGCTAGGAAATGTCTTCTTTCAAATTCTTCCCTTTCGCACATCCTTTGCAAAATCCATCATGCTTTGCTTGGAATTCTGGAAGTCCTTCAACAACTTTGCTTGTAATAGGTAGTGCTCTGTAGTGCACATGTGCAAGCCTTCTATGCCAAAGCTCATTTGGCTCTATAGTATCATGGATCAAGGCTTGTTCTAGATGACCCTTCAATTTGTACAAGCCTCCTTCTTTTTCTCCAATCACTACTGCATCATCAATTTTCTTTCCTTTTGGCCACATGATGACTTGACCATCGATGAATGCAACCCGCATTCCTTTTGCATCCAAGGCTGAAATGGATAGAAGGTTCTTCTTAAGTCCTGGAACAAACAATACTTCTTTCATTGTTAGAGACTTACCAGAGTCTAGCTTGTATGAAGATTCCTCACTACCTTTTATTGGATATTGGTAGTCATCTCCTAGTTTCACCTTGTGAGGTGATTCATGTTCTGACAGTCTTACAAAAGATTCCTTGAATCCCGTCATATGTTTGGAGGCCCCACTGTCTATAAGCCAATCATCACTACCATGAGTAATGTTACCTGTGAGGGCTGATATCAGAACATATTCATCCTCGCTTGAAGAATCTTCACTTTCATATCTGGATTTCTTCTTGGTTGGTTCATCATCCTCTCCAGCATGAGCATGATGTCTTCTGTTGTTTCCTTTCTTCTTATGAGAGTGGCCCTTGTTCTTAGGGCCATCTTTTTCAAAGTGTCCTCTTTCATCACATGTATAACATCTTATTTTAGATAAATCTCTTCTAAAGTTGTCTTTATGGTGAGGATCCTTACCTTTGGAGTAATGAGGTTTTCTTCTTCCCTTCTTCGAATGAACTGTAAGAGCTTGGTCTTCACTTCCCATCTTCTCTTCTCGAGCTGCTATCTGTGCTTCTTCTTGAGAACATTCTTCCCATAGTCTGCTGAATTTTATCAGCTTCTTTCTCACACAAATTCCTTGGACAAAAGCATCCCATGACCTAGGGAGGCCATTCAAGGTAGTCATCACAATCTTGGTGTTTTCCACTTCTTCATCAACAGCTTCTAGTTGCTCTTTGATTTGAGAGACTCTTGTGAAGTAAGACTGGATGGTTTCTGCATTCTGAATCTTCACATTCTTCAGCTGGTTCACTTAGGGTCATCTTCTGATTTATGTTCTTTCCTTCAAACAATTTGGTTAGGGCATCAAACATAGCTTTAGGTGTCTTGAGAGAGGACACCTGTGGGATAAGATGATCCTTGATAGAATCAGCAATGATCCTCTTTTCCATAACCATCTTCTTCTTATGCAAGGCTTTTGCCTCATCTCCCTCTGGAATTGGAACCTCCTCATGAATGTAGGAGTCTAATTCATTCTCTTCCAGGACCAGAGAGATCCTATACTTCCAAGCTCGGAAGTTATCAGCTCCCTCAAGCTTTTCATCAAGCTTGGTATGATGAGACATCTTTCAAATAAGAACCTCAAATGGAAATACAAAAGATTAGATCTTACCGATTTAAGGTGTTCGTCCTTGTCCCGGAGTTCGCTGATCTAGGGTTTGTCGTAGAAACCCTAATTTTCAAAATTTGGAAACTTTCAGATCTGATTGGACAAACAAATAGATCTCTTCAAATGGAGCTGTCCAATGTACTCCTTTTCTGAAAACAGTGGAGGGAAGCTCCCAAAACAGGAAGCCCTAATTTTCTGATTTCTTTTGCAGAAATTCCTGTTACTGTTTCTATGATATCTCTGAAATTATTGATCCTATATGTCTGAAATTTCTCACTGAGCTAAATTTGCATGTCCCTGATCCAACACCATAGGTTTAATTAGAATTTGTTTCACCATTTTGGATTTATGATCATTTTCCCAAGGTGACCTGTTACAGGACTGTTCAGAACATCGAAGTTGTACGGAATTCCATGTGTCACTGGTTCATCTTCTGAGTATTATATTTGGATCACCAAAATTAAATTCCATGCCCTTTATAGAACATCTTTCGGAATTCCATTTGGACCTTTGTAGCTCAAGATATTGCAGATCTCCCCAGATGTCCTGCTTAGGGATGAATTCTGGAAGAGGCTGAAACCCTAACTTGGAGAGATCATATCTCCTGGATTATAGCGAATATGAGTCTGCTTTTGGACACGGACTTCATCAGGATTTTATCTTCGGTCCCTGAAATTTTTAGCTTTTGAGACTTCACCAATCTCGGAATATAGCGACTGTACCAAAACTTAGCAGTTTTAGTATTTAGGGTTTCTCCTAGCTTAGGGTCAAACTAGGGTTTGACTTTCCTGGAGTTTCACCCAACCAAATTTCTTGATCCAGGTCTCTAAACTTCGGTTTTTGTGAGGAGAACAATCCTATGCAGGTCTCACTCAAAAAATTCCTCTTCTGTAGAAAGCCCTAATTTCCACATCGAAACTGAAAATGCTTGAAGTTGAATTCCACATCGATAGAAAGATGCACCCTTCAATGGAGAGTCATCCTAGCATACTTTTGCTGAAAATATGTGGAGGAAGATCCACAAACTAGGAAGCCCTAGTTTCTACAGCTGCACAATGTCTTCTTCTCAGGTTAGCTCTGATACCATGTTAGTTTTTCATCACATTAAGCTAGCATTAAGATCTTAGGATATTTTCACTGAGAGAATAACAAGTACAGCAATAAAACATAAGCACATCACAAGAGACAAGAGACACAAAGAGATTTCCTCAGGGAAACCATAAAGGAGAAAAACCCACAACTTCCTCTAAGATAGAATCAACACCAAAACAGTAAGAGATCTCCCAAAACAGCAGTAGTCTTCTGTCTTCTGTCTAGTCCCAAAATTTCCTTCTTCAGTAGTGCGCCACACTTGGGAGAGCAAGTGAAGTATTTCCACAATGTGATAAAGAGAGAGACTCTCACTCTCTATTTATATTCATCCATTCACTTGAATTTCCTTTTCACACATAGGCTCAACCTAATAATTACTACTCGAGCCTACACCTTAATTAGTGTATAATAATAACTCAAGTGCCCCGAAACTGTGGGGACTTACCTAATGACTTGATATGACTTGATTACATTATTAATCCTCCCGATCGGAACATCGGGGCATGACCACATGACTCAAATACATAATAGAAACATCCCGGAATAAACATCGGGTTACAATACATAAGATACATAGAAGAATACATTCTGAAGTTACATATACATCAACATTTCTGAGTTCACAAATTTGTGCAGTCCCATCCTGGCCATTTCTTATCTGTTAATCCAGCACCAATTTCATCTTCTCAGCCCCTTTTCTGAGGAAGGCTAGTATTTCTGGCCATTGAAATCATGTCTGATTGCTCTTGCATGGTTTCCATTGATGCCATTGCCATGTTTCTTGGCTGACCTGAATCAAACAATGTAAACAATGAATCCAGTAGATCTTGTTCTATGTGAGATAGAATGGCCATACAATGCATGCATCCTTCTTTTTTCTTTTTCTTTTTCCTGTTTCTTTCTTTCTTCAATTTTTCTGTACTGGTTGTCATGGCTAGGTTGGATAGGAAGGGATGGTGTATGGAAAAAGAAGGGCAAATAATTAAAAATTGAAGAACATATCACTGCAGAATCGACAGGAAATATAAACAAAAACAAAAATACTGATTTGTGCTAAATAATAAACTGCCAACCAGCCTATGTTAGGAACAAAGGATATAACTCAAAGGTGCAGAGCACAAAAGCAATTAGCTAAACATCTGACAGAAGCAGGATATATAGTCACACAATGAAAAATAAATCATATTCTACAACTTCTTAAATAATTGACATTATAGCTCATATTTACCACCAACAACAATCCATGTACATAAGCACTTCAAAGACACTATTGGGCTCAAAGCAGAGATGAAAACCTTGAAGTAGAAAAAATGCCTCTTGCAAAAGACTAAAAGTGCAAAACCAGTCTACATAATCCTAGATTTCATATGTTCTATAGAACTGTGAAGATGAAGGCTTATGGGGGATGAGAAGGAGAAAGAAAGGTAAACAGCCAATACACAAGCAATGACAACCAACATAGAATATGTGCATCTAACGGGCAGCCAAAAGCATACAGAGTGTTGGGCTTTGCTAGAGATTAATTAATTAATCCCACCAACTTGATCTGAACGGTCAATGATTAATTAATCCCTACTGCATTTCCTCTTATCCATTATACTTTCACTACATGTTCCCTCAATTCAATGCAATAATGCTTGAATACCATGATTTAAATCCCTCCCATTTTAAAAATTTCTCATTGTTACTAGTAGCTCAAAGAACATTCTTCATTCCTCACCTCTATAACTAGTGCTAAACCTAATAAATACAACATTATTACCATGAATTTCCCTTTCCTCTTGTTTCTAATTTCTTCCACACCTATATCCTCTACTCCAAATACTCCAGGAAAGCCCTATGTGCAAGACAAACACCTGATCGACACAAAGGTTGAATTGATCAATCTTGTGCTAGAGATTATGATTGTACAACAATCCACAAAGAATTCCCAAGATTGATTCAACAATTGTAAAGACTTTATATGAATTTGTGAATCATGTCTTCCCTTGGTTGACATTCCTACAATGCATATGTTTCCTCAAATGGTTTACCGGTGCGTTGAATTGAACTCTTAAGAAAAGAGAGCAATAATGGCTAGATACAACACCATCATATGCCCTATCACTGGGGATTTCATATAGGATATGGTACCATAATATGCTCTATCAAGTTCTAAGAGCTAGGCCAAGAATAAAAGGAGCAATTTATTAGGTCATTATTTCCTCCGGGAGTAGAATTACACATGGATCCTCTCCCCTACAAGTCAATTTTTTTCTCATAATTGGCTCAAGTCACAATGATAATGTCATGTCATATATTGGGGTACAATCATGACAAGGTCATGGATGAAACTGTATTTCATATGCTAGTTTCCATTTTTCCTCTATCTAGAGTGTTCACTGTCTGATTAGATTTTTCCTTCTACCTATCTGAGATTATGCATGCCCAATTAAATAGTTTCTCAACCATAAAATTCTTTGAATATTAGCCATACCTATTGCACATGATTATGTACCATCTTGTATATCACTTCCAGTAGTCTGACCTAAAGATTGTGAAATTCCAACCCACAAATGAGGACGTTATTGAATTTGTAAGCAATACCATTTCTTTCATGTACACCTTATTGTATAGTTGTTCTGCTCCTATATTGTTTTTAAAATGCATAAAGATTCGTCAGGTGATTCCCAACTCATCAATAGGGGATTGATTATTTTCTGAGAGATTAGGATTTATGTATTTGAAGTCCAACCCTATCAGCTTTCTTCTTTTTTAAACCCCTGGTTGTTTGCTTTAGAGTATCTCAGGTAGATATTTGACTTTGTCCAGATTCAATTTGTAAAAAACAAGTGTAATTACTTTTAAACTACCTAAGGATTTTGTTCAATTTATAGTCAATTCCATAATAGCTCAATCCATTATGGAAGACATGCTTGGAAACCTAAATATCCCTTGGAACTAAGTGGATTTATGAACCACATGGGTTTGTATTGAAAAAGAGGAAAAAATTAAAGTTGTATGAATATATACACCATCCTCATCAACAATTGAACACAATTACCAACCTGGAGAGTTGGGAAGAGGTACAAAAAATATGCGGCAATTAATCACTTAAGAAAAATAACAGGTGGTACCCAACCCAATTAAAAAATATGTAAGAGCTAAAAGGTAGCTAACTAAGATATCCTTTGATGTGAATACAGAAGAAATAGAAAATGGTAAACCTAATTCCAAGAAGACCAAGGTTGATTTGCAATCTAGAGCATCATTTCCCATAAAGCGCAGAGATATACATATTCATCGAAAATACCATCAATTTCCATTGATGGCTTCAGAACAACTTAATGGCCCCATGGAAAATATTCATCCTACCAATAGGGAACATGTTCAGCCCAATCTCCTAGATTTAGTTCTAGATTGTTTGGATTATATTCCCAAATCAGAACTAATAATGTTCATCTAAATAAAGATTTATTTCCTAAGTTATAAATTTATACAAGAGAGCATTCTAGGTTGTTGTCTACTATAGATTTAAAACATGGGGCGTTTAATATGATAATACTATAGCTAACATGCACAGAAGGAAATAATATTGTTGACAAGTATAAGGCCACTAAGTACATCAATGACCTCAATGCATCCCACCGATAACATATAGTGGAATAGGAATACTAGGGAGATGATCTTTAGGGATGTTCTCATATCAACCATGAATGTAAACAAGTTGTGGCATACAGTTCACATGATAGATAGATGACTCAAGCATGATAAGGTCACTAACAAGTCCAAGTAATTGAATATTACTAAGCTCATGGAGTATAAGGTAGTAGAGTGGGGATTAGACCCATAAAACCCCACTCCTGTGCAAAACCTATTAAAGGAAAAGGATAATGGAATCCAATCTCTAAATAAGAAATTGAAAGTCCCAACAAAATAACATGTTCATACATCAAATATATTGGAATCCATAGAGGAAAAGGACCAAATGGTAAAATTTGTTTAGGAATACAAAGAGAAAGTATAAATATTGGAGAAAGAATCCAATGATCTAAAACTGGATAATTATAATTTAATATCTGCAAAGGGAACTGCACTCCATTCATCGTATTTAGCCTATCCAAACGATTAGCTTGCAAACATTTTATGAGATATGACCTTCAAGAAATTAGAACTTAGCAAGGTTAAAGAATACTTACGAAAAATGAAGATGAGGTAGGGCTGCTAAGAGATTTGGCACAAAAAATATACTCTGCCATCATTGACTTATCAAATATTAAATGGCAACTATTTTGCTTTCAATTACACTCAGTAGTAGTCATTCATCAAAATGAAAAATGACAATTTATTTGTGTCTACACTAATTACTTATTTTAAAGTCCATTAGTATGAATTGTACAGAATATGCAAAGGTAACTAATTCAATTGATGCAATTGGTGCAATATTTTGATACAATTTGACAAGTTCATCCAGAGACAGGGGTCACCAAATGCCCAGTTAAAGATATTATCATATAAATATATAAGAGGGTGTCGTTAACAGAGCTCACCACAGGGTCTAGTGCATCATCTTGTTTGCACATTACCCAGGGTACACCTGTACCCACTCCCATAGCCATCTGGGCAGCCCAATTCATGTAATTCACTCCAGCAGGCCCAAACAATGTTTCTTTAGATTCATACTCATTTTCCACATGTAAGAACACTTTGTTATTAGTCCTAATATTAAGAAATAAAACCAGAAATCAAACCAAGTTTACATAGAAAGTTTAAACACATGCCATATCGCTCTTTTCTGCATCAAGAGATTGCCCAAAATCACCTAAATCATACTCAGACTTGGTTTATAGGGTCTGAAATTACCTCAGGTTTGTTTTTTTTAGGTTTGTTTGCACCCCTTTTGTGGAGAAAAAAAGCCCAGAATTCAAAACCCCCTAATACATGTTGTCACTCAATGGCTGTCTCACTAGTGCAAGAAGGCCATTTCAAACGGTTGGGGCCAGATGCAATTTCTGGGTAACTTTGGCATAATAGATACCCTGGACATGCTTTCATCACTATGAGAAGAGGAGGATTTTTTCAAAATATAATAATAACACCAATCCATATAAAATACCTCTAAGCTTTCTCAATATCAAATGAATCTAATAAATATTCAAATGTTTATTTGTACAGACAATCTATCAATTCTGTAAACTTCCCCTTCATTTTTTATTGAGTAGGAAAAGCTCAAGGCTCAAAGTAAAATCATGCTTACCAGGCACCCACATTCTCACAGTGGATACAAGACCCACACTTATGCTCTCAACATAGCTTGGGAGGTTCATACTTATGTTGTTTCTGCAATATACTCATCTAGAAATAGCAAAATAGCATGTTGGTCCAATGATTTAAAAAGATTGCAGGGTGGACAAGAAATTCATATTCAGTTAAAATATAAATAATGAGCACTACCGTACTACACGAAGTTAACTGTCATAATTCATGACACAGATTTGGCAATTGACCACTGGTTCTTAACCTTGTTCAACCTAGACTATTCCTTCTACACAATCAAACTAAACCTTAAGTATTTAATGCACAGTGACTATGTTAGATTTATCTTGATGCATGTATCTGAATGGCGATATTCATTATTGAGAAGACAAAAATCACAAGATTTCTCAAAAAGGAGAGCTCAGTAGCAGGGTGCTATAGTGTCAATCTCTATGGAGAGCTTAGTATTTCACTAATACCCCAACCTTGCTTTAACTTTGACCTCATGTGAGCCTGTACATGATCCTGCGGTACCTGAGTAGCATACCGCAAATGGAACGGGCATATTTATGCATAACTTAATAGTGGGGTAGCCTCAGCACACTGCACCTATGAATCTGATCAGCTGGGCTATTTCGATCTGCCTAATTTTCTCACCATTAAACCCATAGCAAAAAAAAGACACACAATGAAAACCATAGACCCATTAAACCCAGAGCTTGAAAATCCGTGAAAGAAATCATGATACGTAAGTGAATAGGATAAACAATATACCAAAAGAGAAATTAGCATGGCCATGCTAAAAAAATACAGAAGCTAGCAAGAAACAAAAACACCAAAGAGAATTGCAATGGCTTTAAGAAACACAGAAAAACATGGCAAACACAAAATCTGACTATGCCCATCTTTCATGGCCAATGAAGGTCCTGGAAATAAAACCCATGAAATCACATCATATGAAACCCTGTCCTGCATCAATGGAGAATGAAGACCGCCACAACCATGACCACCACCACGGCCATGACCACCACCACATGGAATCAAACCATGTCCAGCGTCCAAACCCTGTCTGTCTTGCATCTTTGGCCAACCAAGGAAAACAATGCCTTTTAGAGACCTTAAAATTGATCTAAATATATAGCTGAATCCACAACTGGCACATTGACATTCACAGGGGCTGGAACTACATCTGTCTCTGCTTCATACTATGCCCCTATTGGTGGTTATGGATTCACTCGGTAAAAAGGAACTACGTTGAATGGATTTGGACTTTCTTTGGATCCAGATCATGCCTTTATCTCTGTTCTTTACTTTCTAACAATCTATCGAACGAGAAGGGATGCTACGTGCTCCCGAACAGTATCTGTATATGAATCTTCAACTGGATCTGGAACTGCACCCACGAGCACTGAATCTTTATATTCAATAACTATAGAAACTGAAACCGGTGGATATGGAATTGGAAGTGGACCGGGTTAAACTAAATATACATTTGGCACTGTAACCGAATCTGCCACCGATGCTGGTGGTTTTGGGTCAGCTAATGAATCAACCGGTTCAAGGTAAGCAACTTAGTCAACCGTTTACGGCTTCCCAATTGGATCTGAAACACCACCTAAAATCAAACGTTGTCCTGTGTCCATGGCCTGGCCACCACCTGAAATCGACCATTGTCCTGTGTCCATGAGCCTGCAAATCAAGGACGAACTAAGAGAAGTTTACCCAAAGATCCATAAATAAGGGCGAAATACCAAATTTTTAACCTATCATCCATAAAATCAAGGCGAACCATCTCCATTTCTCCTCCAAAACTAGAAATGTTTGGTGATTGAACCTCCATTATAGAAGAAATCCAACAAATGTCCGATTTTCCCCATTGACGGGTGGCCTAAATTCCATTGTATGAATTTTCATAGTTTAACCGCATAGGGTATTTAATTGGGGAAAATTATATATAAAATAAAAAATGGGCTAATTTATTAAATTAAAAAAACCATTTTAATATTAAAAATTCGACCATTTTTTTTGGGCACCCCTTAAAATTTGCCCATGGGATATAATTCGCCCCTAAAATCATCCCTATAGGGAACATGACCACTTTTTTAGGGATTATGCTCCTGCAACAGCTAGAAAGTGAATGCTAGTGTTGCCACTTGTCAACCAGCCTTCTACAGCTACTCCTTTCTCCTAGTGGGCAGTGAAAACTCATTTAACATTCTCCCCTGAATAGGTGTCTCCTTTTATTAGTTATTAAAATAAATAATTCTTCAATTACAATCATCCTTGACCCACTTGGTTATAAAATTTACAATAAAAAATAACATAATTTTTTTGTTGAAATAAATAATAAATATTTATTTTTCAGTTTTGGGTATGTTACAAACACCCCCCCTTAAGCTCAACATCGTTCTCGATGTCACTTAAGTTATTCTGAGTCTTCTTGCAACAGAGATGGATATGCCACCCGCATATCGCTCTCCAATTCCTAAGTCGCTTCATCTGGACCGAGGCCTTTCCACTACACCTTTACCTTCCCAATGGTGCGATTCTAGAGAAAAATTTCTCTCTTGTCAAGAATACAATATGATTCCACCAAAAAATGTCCTTCTGGTTTAACCTGAATCACATTCCAGTCAATCACATGAGTAACATCATGTATATACTTCTTCAAATAGAAATATGAAAAACATTGTGTATCTTAATATTAGGTGGCAAAGCTAGTTGATGAGCCAATGGACCTACTCTTGCCAATATATCGAATGGTCCACAATACCCGGGTGCTAATTTAACATAGCTCCCTCGTTTAAATGAGCTCTTTCTTGGTTTCACCCTAACAAACACATGCTCACCTACTTGGAATTCCTTTGGAGTTCTTTTAAGGTCAACATGGCTCTTTTTCCTATCTTGAACAGTTTTCAAGTTTCTTTGTACTCGTTTCATTGTTAGTTCCAATTCTTTTAACATGTCAGGTCCTAACATCAACCTGTCTATAGGATTACTCCATGTAATAGGAGTGTTACACTTTCTACCATATAATATTTCAAAAGGACTAAGCTTTGCTGAAGCTTGATAATGGTTATTATAAGCAAATTCAACCAAATGAAAATAGTCTTCCCACTTCTTGGGATAGTCTATAACATACATTAGTAGCATGTCTTCTAATACTAATTGAATATTTCTTTTTGTCCATCCATTTACGGATGATAAGCAGTACTGAAATTCAATTTAGTATTAAATCCTTTAAATAAAGTTTTCCAAAAATTACTAGTAAATTTTGGATCTCTGTCAGAAATTATTACCTTTGGAATTCCATGTAGACGAAATATTTTTTTCATATAAATGTCAGCAATATTAGCAACTTTATAAGATGTTTTAACAGGAATAAAGTGTGTTGTTTTACTTAATTTATCCACAACTACCATTACTGAATCATTATGTATCTGGTTTTTAGGTAGACCAGTTGCAAAGTCAATACCGATGACTTCCCATTTTTAATTTGGAATTGGTAATGGATGTAAATGGCCTGCTAGGTGTTGATGTTCAGCTTTTACTTGCTGACATTTGATACACCTAGCTAAAAATTCAGCAACCTCATTTTTCATGTTAGGAAAAAAGTACTCTTTTCTTAACATAGTTGTCATCTTTTGATACCCTGGATGTCCAGAGTAAGGAATTTTGTGCATTTCATTCAAAACCAGTAGCTTAACTTCTGTTATATTTGGTACATAAAGTCTGTTTTTAAACAATATTAAACCTTTTTTATTAAAATTATAATCTGAAATTATATTTTTAGATATATTCTGATTTATCGTTTCTTTCAAATTTTGGTATTCTGGATTCTGCTTTATTCCTTCTTCCAATTTATCTTCCAAATCAGTTTTATAAATGCTAATGGCAGCTACAAAACTTGTTATTGTATTCCTTCTTAGGGCATCAGCCACTTGATTTTCTTTCCCTTTAATATGTTTGATTTTAAAATCATATTCGCTAAGGAAAGCTAGCCATCTAGCTTGCCTTGAGTTTAGATTTTGCTAATCAAACATATATTTTAGCATAAATCTTTTACCTATTATATGATGACGCCACATTTTTAAACCGTGGATTATTGCATCCAACTCTAAATCATAAGTTTGATAGTTCTTTTCATGAGTTTTTTATTTTCTTGATTCGCATGCAATTGCATGACCTTCTTGTTTCAGTACCCCGCCCAAGCCTTCGTTTCATGCATCAATGCATACGACGAAGTCTTTGTCTGGGTCTGCTATTTTTAGGATGGGTGCAGTAGTTAATAATTTTTTTAGTTTATTAAAACTGTCTTTTGCATTTCTAATCCCAAACAAATTTCTTACCCTTTTTCTGTAATGAAGTTATAGGATTTACAATCCTTGAAAATCCTTCAATAAAATTTCTATAATAACCTATTATCCCCATAAAGGATTGCACATCAATTACATACTTAGGAACAGGCCAATCAATTATAGATTTTATTTTATCTGGGTCCACTGATATCCCTTCTTTGGATATTATGTTCCCTAAATATTATATTTTATCTTTATAAAAATCACATTTGTTGAACTTAGAATATAGTTGATGTTCACTTAATACTTGTAGAATTATTTTTAGGTGTTCATCATGCTCTTCTTTTGTCTTAGAATAAATTAATATGCAATCTATAGAGACGACTACAAATTTGTCTAGGTACTTACTTAGAACATTGTTCATTAAGCCATGAAGGTTGTTGGTGCATTTGTTAGCCTAAAGGACATAACTACAAATTCATAGTTCTTGCATCTTGTCTAGAAAGCAATTTTAAAGATGTCTTCATCTTTAATTTGAACTTGGTGATATCAATACCTTAAGTTGATCTTTGAGAATATCATCGCTTTGCATATCTGATCGAACAGATCGTCAATGTGAGGCAGAGGATATCTATTCTTAATCATCATTTTATTAAATTAACGATAGTCTACGCATAGACACAGAGTATTGTCTTTTTTTTAACAAAAAAAACCAGTGCTCCCCAAGGGGATACACTTGGTCATACATAATGTTTGTCCATTAATTCTTGTAATTGTAATTTTAATTCATTCAGCTCCAAGATGTTCTTTCGATAGGGAGATTTCGAATTAGGTACCACTCTGAGTACTAATTCAATTGTAAATTTCAGATCTCGTTTAGGAGGTAAGCCTAGAATTTCTTTTGGGAATACATACGCGAAATCTTGCAGGATCAAAATATCCTCAAATCCCGGTTTATCTTCTTTATTAATTTTTTCATTATTTATAATGTGTACAACAAAAACTTTACAGCCCTTTCTTACAACCTTTTTCATTTGTAAGGCTGTAATTTATCTAACATATATCTTCCTAGGAATTCCTATGACAATAATTATTTCTCCCTCATTATTCAAACAAGTAAAAGTTTTCTGAAAATAGTTTAAAATCACTTAGTGTTTTTCAAGCCAATCCATTCCTATTAAGACATCATAAGATCCTAAAGGTAGCACATTTAGCTTGACCTGAGTTTCAAACTGACTCATCATCAAATCACAACTTTCAACATAATTTACTACCTTTCTTTTAATTCCTGAGGCTAATTGGAACAACTAAGATTTTTCAAACATTTTTAAAGATAAGTTACACTTTTCCACTATGCTAGGAGATATATAACTTAAACTAGCATCTGGATCAATTAAGATGGAAACTGAGAAATTTTGGATCATACCTTGCACTTCAACCATGGAAGTCTAGTGATCTGTCTATCGGTTCTCCAGATCTACATTTATCCTATGCATCTCGTTTGCCACATCTCCAACTGTTTCTTCTTCATGGACAGTGTGTATATTGGTGATGTTCCCTTTTTTATTTGGACAATACTTGGCATAGTGAGGTCCTTGGCATTCCTAGCATTTGATAGGTTCTCGTTGTTCAATATTTCTAACAAAATTGTTAGATATATCCCTACCCTTTGATGCTGCAGTATTCTAGGGTATTTTATTGTTAAAATCCATTTTCTAATAGTTGTTCTCAGATAATTTCTGAAGGCTTACTCCCAACACTCTTGTTTGACTTGAATCCTCTTCTGTTCTGATCAAAATGACTTTCCTTTTTAGTCTTCCAATTAGGTAGACTTTCTCTTTTCTTGCTATGTTCATAACAAAATTCAGCCTTTCTCATAGCTTCTTTCAAGGTTTTTGGATTTCAAACTCAATCATATCTTTGAAGATAGCAGGTAAACAGCTTAAAAAACGTTGGATTTTTGGCTTTTCATCTATTATGTAAGGTACATATTTTAGCAGACTGAAGAACTTGCTGCTCAATTCTTTCATGGGAATGGAACCTAGTTTTAAATCATAGAACCCCTTGGCTCTTTCCTCGTAATATTGTTTAGAAAGAAACTTTCTCTTGAAGTAAGTCTTAAAAACTCTCTAGGTTAACTACTTCTCTTTCATATTTTTGACCCTCTTTATATCTTGCCACCATATGTTAGCTTTTCTGGTCAAATTGTAAATAGCCATTCTGGCCATTAATATGTCAGAATAGTTGTAGATTTAGAAGTATTTCTTCATGCCTGATAACCAAGCTTTTGTTTCCTATTATTTCTCTGCTTCCCTATTGAACATGGGAGGCTTTATTTTCCTTAATTCTCCAAAAATCTCTTCGTAGGGTTTATGCTTCTTTCTCCTAGGTTTTTGGTCACTTTCACTACTGTCACTTGTATATCTATGACTTTACCTACGTGACCTTGTATTAACCTCTGAGGAAGATTCACTATCAAGAGATTTTGCTTTCTTTCCTTTCTATTTATAGGATGATGTTTCAGAATCAGTTTCAATATCATTTCTTTTATCTTTTTCCTGGCTATGTATTTTTTCCAGTAGATATTCATTCAACTCTAAAATTATTTTATTATCGTGTTTCACAGTTTGAAGTTTATCCTTCATCTCTCTGACTGTTTGTAGTAAATACGTATTATTCAATTCTGCATCAAATTTGTCAGGGTTATTATGCTGAGAACCATTTTTAGCAAAGGCTTTAGCATTCTCCATTTCCTGCAAAACAGATTTTATATTTCTAGATAGAAATAAATGCAAAATAAAATTAGTACATTGTTTTTCTTTATATGCGAGTGAGCCAATCATGCCTAGTGTTGGAATCTTGCTCTGATACCACATATTGGCATCCCCTAATTTCGTAAATAAAAAAAAAATCATTTACTACATGTAATATTAGAATTTACTAGATAATTTCTAGAGCAATGTTATTACTCATACTTCTTTCATCAAGCATTACTGTCATCATGTATTTAAGTTATTATTTTCTTAATTATTTGGTGAATCTACCGACATGACATTACTTTGTAACATAAGAAGACTGTCTACCTTAACTTTAAGACAATTTATCGCTTTACTGTTTCAAATCTTGAGCTGCATAAGGGATGGATTAGGGTCTTACTTAGTCGACACAACTAATGCATGAAACTTCTTGTCTATTGTGTGCAGGTACTGAGATACCTTATCATTTCAATTTATTCATTCCAACTCTAAGATAAGAGGTCGTACAAAGCAATTCCATAGCGACACTAGTGTTTGGACAAGGTTCAAATTCTAAACCTTATTTTTTAAATATTTCAGATTCAAAAGCTAAAGTTTATTGTAGCTAAATTTATGAATAGCAAGGGTTTTAATCCTAAGTATGCTAATGGTCGAACATATCATTGCATGTACCATATATACAAAACAATTGAATTTTAAACTATAAAACTATACCATTCTCCAATGTGGCAATTATGCCAAAGATCAGGGTTTAAATTTGGAAGTGACGTGTTGACAGTAAATTTTTATAATGAAATCCACTTCAAACTTTGTAAGCACAAGGTAAATAACTATTATTAATATGACCCTTGCAATTTCAAACACCTCCAATTGTCGGTGACTAGATGATGTGAAATCCTAAGGTTTTTCTTGTATCTTGGATATTGGGCCAAAACTTGTCAATGGGTTTTCAGGTGTGGTATCCCTTGTTTCTTTCAGTTTGTCTTTCGATTTCTTCATTCTCCTTCCTTCCCTACTCTCACAGAGAACAACGATGTAGAGGTTGTGTATCTCGGGCTCTCGGCTTCATTTGTATATGTTCCATCTACATAACTTATAGGTGGAAATCAAGAACTGTATCAGTCATTGATAATATATCACTGTCTTGGAGTTTGAGAATTCTATGTAAGTATCATATTAACTGATTTTTTTTCTCTTCTATGCTTGTAACAATTTTGGTTTTATAAAAATGTTTTAACTCTTTTGTGTTGAATGTGCAGAGTAATTCTATGATTAGGAGAACTAATCAGATTTTCAGTTGAGGGGACTCATGTAGGAACGGATAAGACCCATGTTCATACTTGTTGCATCTCCATGGATTCATACTGGATTCTTATGATGTAAATGTTGGAGCTTCCCCACTGCGTTAGTTGTGGTGTTAAGGCATAAATACTTTTGCTTTGGTATCATATAAATAATTATGAAGGTGTTACTACCTTGTGTGGAGTCAACGATAACTATGCCACCCTGTGTAACCTTCGTTTGATTTTGGAACTTGTGAAAAACTATAAGCACCCGTGAGGGTTTTTAATATTGTAACTCTGGACATTTTGCACCAAAACTGTAAGAGTTGTTTTCTGAGGGGTTCTTACGCTATTCCCCTTTCTATTGAACGATAAAATACTTATAAATACTTCTCTAGTTTTCTGTTAAGAGTGTATAAAATTGATTTTAAGCTCTTATTGACCTGTGAGGGATTCTTAGTTTAGTTTGGTAATTTACAGCACTAAGGCCGTGAGCCTTACTTTATCGATTTGATTTGGTTTCTAAAACGATTCTTTGATTTGGGATTCAAAATCCACTTCCATTATAGTCTTATTACTTTGTATCATCCTTTACTTGTATTTTACTATAGCATGAAGGTTGTATAAATTACTGTCTACCTTTGGTTTTGGCTAAATAGCCTCTATCATAATTTATTATTGGTTTACTTTATAGTAGATGTGTTTACGAGACAAGCCTGCAAGGTTTCATTTTAACAATCATTCATGTATTTAAATGACACTATGTTTCATTTATAAGTTACAAAACTCTTCTGACTATGCAATCTTGATGTAATTTCATGTTTATCATTATTCATTTGATGTTTAACCTAATTTACCGTAAAGAATGGTCATGGAGCCTTTGCCATTCCAAAATAGGTTTTTAAGAGAGGGCCATAAGGCCTCAGTCAAAAGGAAATTTGGCTGTCAGAACTCTGCGGAGTTCTTAGTTATTTATTAATTAAAAAGACTATTCATAACGTCATTTATTCTTCCACGGGTTCGTAAGGTTTGGAAACACTCATAACTTTAAATGTGAGACTCCCTTCAAATTTTACTCATGTTTATAACAGGTCTAGGAGAGCCATGATGGCCACTTTGTAAAGAAAACATGCGAATATAGAGATGTAAAAGGACTCGGTTATAACAGAGCTAGGGTTTTATCGTTTTGAAACATTTTTACTTGTTTTACCAAGAGACAGAATGCTTAATCTGGAGGGATTATTGTAAGCAGAATATTTAAAAAGAAACTTGGATCTGTGCCTTTATTCAGTTTGAAATAAATGTGTTGAGAATATAAATATCTTATATTTATAAATGTAGATGCTCGACATTTAATTTTTGTACCTATACTTTCTCTATAAATTTAGGTTTGGCTTTACAAACTATAATTATTTTCTTTTCGAATTTTGATTTGTAGCTTGTATTTTAGCTAATTATCAGCTCTTCTAATTAGGAGTAGATTGTAAACAATATATATATATATATATATTGTAATAACCCAAAAATTCATAAAAATTTAAAATTTTTCCAGTGACATAAAATGTATAAAGTCGCTGCTAAGTACCTGCTAGTGGTTAGCAGAAAATGAAATAGTTTATAAAAGAACAAGTGGTTGCTTCTTTATAAAAGCCTGCAAACTAAAGGTGTAATCTTAAAAACTTGTGTCAGTGTTGTTAATGACTTAGCAGTTGTAAATATTTCAGAAGTAGAAAAGAACTTGTATTTTGCTCACGGGGTCTTCACTTAGTGAAACCATGCCATAGCACGTTCGTTCGTGGCATATGAAACAATACCCCTATTTTCAAAAAATATTGGAAAATACCTCCCA
>LPNX010586095.1:580590-603095 GCA_001517045.1 Pseudotsuga menziesii
ATACATGAAAATACAGCTATTTTCTATAAGAAGCTATACGAAGGACCTGCTACAAAAGTGTTCACACTCAGGAACAATAAGATGCTATAGGAAGACCACTCATCAATATCTATGAACAATACTAATAATTTGAAACAAGAGGTTTCTCTTACAAAATGAACATGCATGCAGTAATCCATGATCATGTACCAACACCCTTAATTGAAGGAAACATATTTTTTTAACACAGCATATCTCATGTTAAAATGGTCAGATAACATTAAGTTCCAATTTTTAATCCAATCCCTGTCAATCAATGTGAGAATCAAACCTTAAGTTAGGGGTAAATTCTTATTATGACAAAAGCAACATGTATCAAGAATATACTGATGTTATAACCAATGAGATTGTAGCTGATGAAAGCCACATATGAGTGTGCAGAATTAAGTAGTCACATCAACCAAGTGCCAATGATGCCATGAAATGCTCATCAAGCACGGTCCAGCTAAAGTTTGAATTATCATTTGAGTTGGGGGCATGCAAAGTAATGAGTATGAATTAATAGAAATAAAGAGATAAAGGAGGTTGATCCAAAATAAAACATTGGAAAAAAAATAACAAAATATTCTGAAGATTGTTTCCCATTCAAAGCAAGTTTTCTCTCAGTTTAGTCAGTTGGGAAGGCCACATTTTTTAGTGGAGAGGCTATGTTATGAAAAACATAACTTGAGAAAGAATACGTCGTGTAAGGATCTATGCATACAAGAGGTGGTGCATGAACCCACATAAATTATTGGATATCCTATAGGTTGTAGTTGTTACCACAAAGAGAAGAACCAAAGAGTGGGAAAAGGAAGACAAGGGAACTTAAATCTTCCAATAAGATAATTGTAAGTAACACTAATAGAGAAAGCCTGTTGTCTTAATAAAGGAATACATGTCCAATGGAGGCAAGATTCAATAAGAGGGATCCTATCAAAACCTCTACAATCGATAATAACCCAAAGGTTGTTGAGATATTTCAAGAATCACTCTATCTTGAGTATTTTCAACAGACTCATAGGATATGATGACAATGTGGCCATTGAATTTTCTCAACATTTCCGAAATATAAGGGGGTAAGATTTTTCTACTATGGTGAGAGTTTTGAGATCCAACTCAATGAACTTAACATAATCATCAAGATATATCATCTAAGCCCTGAATTGATCAAATATGAGAGCCTGACAAAGAAGCTAAAATTCCTGAAGAGACTAAGCAATAGAGGTTGATTAGGGAAATATGAGGAGAAACCCTAAATTATTAAAGTCATAAGTGGAAGAAAGGGGAAGTTGCAAGACGAAGCGATACATAAGGAAAACCAAGGAGAGCTTGCATTGATTTAGAAAAAGAAACAAGGATAAAGGGAAACCCAACACCTCAGGGCCCAGGCTGACAAAACAGGTAGGAACTTAGCCCAAATTTGACATTTTCAAAGAGAAAAGGATGATTGAACAATCCCGTCACCCTGAACAAAGTATGAAGCAATGTTTTTATTTTTTTCGTGAGTAAGAATAAATCAAAATCACAGACAAAGTCATCCTAAAAACTATGTCCATTTTATTGATCAATGCTCACTATTTCGTTTAAATCAAAGTTTAAATTTTTTACATGGTGTAAAGGACATATTCCTCTATATTCCGTCAAAAATTCATTAAATAATATTGAGTTTAAGTGTGTAAGAAAATTTAATTACACTGCCACTACAGGATCCATCCAGACAACTCAGAATTTTTTTTTGGTGAGTAAGAATAAATCAAAATCAAAGACAAATTCATCCTAAAAACTATGTCTAGTTTATTGATCAATGCTCACTATTTCATTTAAATCAAAGTTTAAAAGTTTTACATGGTGTAAAGGACATATTCCTCTATATTCCCTCAAAAATTCATTAAATAATATTGATTTTAAGTGGGTAAGAAAATTTAATTACAGACCACTACAGGAGCCATCCAGACAACTCAGAACAACTGAGATATGACAGAATTAGATAATGATTTGATGAACCTAAATATATATATATATATATATAAACAATAGGAGTAGAGCATGATACGTGTTGTGTCTTCGTTTGTTCCCAGAAATGAAAAACTTGTGGAGGTTGATGGTAACCTTATAATGAATGAAATTATCACTGGGGAGAAAACCTCAAGAGCATCATTTGACTCACAGTCTACAGGAAACAAATATGGGCATATAGACACTATTTCCTTGAAAAAGGAACCTAAAAACAACAGTTTGGCAGTCATAGAATAAAGATGTCCATGCTCTTGATGCTGCTACCATTGCTACACCCGATTTAGGTAGAAATGTAGGCACTTAGAATAATTTTCTTGGAGATGCTGCAAAAACTCTGAAATACAGAGTATTCACATTGGACTCTAAGAATAGCTACACAGTATATCTAATGAATGAACGGGTATTCATGATAACTTCAAAGTAACATAAAGGTCTTCAAATGGTGGGGGTGAATTTTTAACAAAGTTATGTTTCACTGGGATTGGATTAGAACAAAATCTTAGGCTTCTAAGAGATATTTTTGAACTCATCCATGAAAGCGTGAAAATTTTAGGGCATGAGCTTTGGTTAACTACTAATAGTATAAGTGCTTCTGCTAAATTCCTTATAGTTAATATTGTTACTAGTGACGCTGCATCTTGTGTGTCAAACCATAGATTCATGACCACAAAATTGACTTCAAAAGAAATGAAACTTGGAATTCATAAGTCTACCTTTACGAAGTAGTAATATATGGTGATATACATAGTTTAGAAAAAGTCATAGATGCAACTTGCTAATAAAATGTGACCCATCTAATATTATGAAGAAAACGTAGTGACAGCACACCAAAAAAATAGAGGTATGTTTGCAAACTACATATTGCTGAAGTTAAGTAGTGTTCTTATTTCTATTTGCATACTCTGCACTATGATTTGATAAAACGGTTAGCTTTAGAAGTCAGAACATCACTGCGATTATCTACTATTTACAGCTATAGAAAACAAACAAGGAAAAACTAAGTGGCATAACTTAGTTTTGAAAAATCATCGATGTGTAGGAAACCCTTGTAATTGTTTATAGGCATGATTACAGGTACAATGTGGCATTTTATCCCAATTTTTTGATAGTCATTTACAAACTTCATGTATATTTCTGTATGATAAAATAACTGTCTAATTATTAAACCACATGCATCTACCTGTAACCAAAAAATATATTCAATCTGTAAGAGAGGGATGGAAACCAAAAAATGTTGAAGGTAGAGCGACATTGACATTCAGGGCTCGATTTTCAAAATGTACATACATTGGATAGGATTTGAAGCAACTGAATGAGATTTTTCACAGATCACAAGAGGGTAAAAAATGATGCCGTGAAACTTGACACTGAGATCCATGAGGAAAAAACCATAAAGAGCACATATTGAAAAGAAGAAACATAAATACATATTATGTGAGAGGTACCTGTGACTTATGTGTCTTTTCTTCCGCCATGCTTCCTTTCTCACCCTGCCAAATTTTTCCGAAACCAAGGATCGCATACCAAATCGGAACCTGCTTTGGTATTAAAATGTTTCACGTTGAACATTGTGGTCCATACTACATAGCCTAGGGAAACGTGATGGGCCACTGTCCCATGGATTTGGGTTTTGTAACAAATCTACATCTCATGGATTTCGTTCATAATCTCATTGGTAATGCTGGTCATCCATCCAGGAGAAGCTTGGATCCATTCATAAGAAATAACCAAATGTCTAAATATGTGTCATTGATTTTCGTATGAAGATTTAATGGAAATAACCACACCATTAAAACCCCAAATAGATGCGCATTAATATGTACCTAATCGATTAGCCCAACAAAAAATGGCGTGTCTATTAGCTACAATCCTTGAAATCCAGGGTTTAGGTTTAGCATGATGCATTCTATAACAATCTTAACCTTCTTTATAATTCCATATACATCTCAAACCCTAGATCAAACCTTACAGCGCGTGCCCCTGCCTTCTCCTCAAACCCTTGCCCAAGCCGTTCAATAGTATGTTCATGTTCCTGCATTAGAATAGGGCATCCTTGAAGTATTGCCACCTCCACCTCAAACCTTGGCTCAACCCTGAAATACTATACTAATCCTGCATCTAAATTGAAACACAACAATCCTGAGAAATATGGTTTGGAAAGAGGGGAAGAAATATGAAGGCCACTGCAAGCCATGTAACCCAAATATATCCACATCCACCTCCCACTCCACCAAGTTTACTTGCCCACCCTTCTCAGGCCCGAATTCCAAAGTGCAGTATTATTTGATCCATCTACATCCAGTCTACGCCTCCAAGTTTAAGAAATCGACCTCTTCCAACACTGCTATGCAGAGAAATCGCCCTGTTATGCACCAACACTGCAAACCCACGACCAAATCCAGAACTAGAACAGTGGAAAAAACGCATTAGAGAAACCGCCATCTTTCAACACTACTATGCACCATGCACCAGAGAGAAACCCTCCTCCAAAACTGCAAACCCGCCACAAACCCACGAGCAAATCGAGAAAACCTATGGAAAAAACGATATGTACATCATCACGCAGCCATATGGCAGAGGCACTAGCAAAATTTTGCAATGAAATATGCCCCATGATATTGGGTATTTATATAATAAATAAATAAAACCCTTTTACCCTTAATATAGTACCAATATATTGGTTTAGAATTTTTTAATTTTTAATCCCCCAATATGAACGAACGTGCTATCGTATTGGTCCCTAAGTGACGCCCCCGTGATTTTGCTGCTGCTAGATATACTGATGATTTTCTTTTGTCAAGTAGGGAAAGAATTCTTGTGTGTGATCGAGGCTTACTTAGCTTTCTGCTGACACAATTGGATTGCTGGTTCCTTACAGGTTTAGCAGGTAAGTGTAAGATCCAGTAGAGTATTATTTAAATTCAAGTCGAGAGGATACTTCCCTAGCATGAATAAGATGCTAGTCTTAGAATGTTTAAGATTAGCTTGACTCTAGGAGGTAACGTTGATCTCATTTGTGTAGTTACATCTCCATAATTTGTATTTATAACAAAATCCATAATGACGTTTACACAACTACATAAACATGGGTTAAAGCATTGCAAGAACAAATATTATCCAATGTTCCTCCAATCGATTGAATATTTATAATTTTAAATTTTAAACAACACTTGTATCTTTGTTTAAAGTAATGGTAATTTAAAGTTTACATAGAGAGATTATAGTTCACAGCTTGGGGCTTAACTCACTCCATACTGTTTGGTGTCACTCGCAGCTACCTTCATTATAGAACTCTATAAACATCCTTCTCTCAATGAACGACCAAATTACTTATTCTTTTATCTATAAACTCATCATTAAGTTGTTAGAATTTTATTGGGATTTCTTCTATCATTTGGATCTTCAGCTAACCAAACATTCTTTCAAAAATAACTCAAATGTTAAGTTCCAAGAATCAATAGCTCTCCTTCTTACTATGGTTATAAGTAAAAACATGTTCTTCTCACAAATTTCACCAAACCTAGTTAATAAACATAACTATCCAACTTGATTTATTAACAAAGAAAACTCTAGAATAAAAATTATTCATGTTATATCCTATAGTTGATCCACTAAGTATCGATACACCATGGTATTATCATATTATTGGCAATCATATAATGCATAGTTTATAATGATCAAACATTTTATTATAAATCATTGTGTTGCAACGAAGACTATTGAACTCTACCGACGTTGGAGAAATATTTCAAAGGACACATGGGATAGTTATATCCATGAAAGGGTTGACTTATACTCAAACCCTACTCACTTGATTTTGTAGAGCGAGGGTTCCTCCATTTGGTTGGCCAAGCTGCGAGCTCGCGGCCATTGAAAACTTGTAACCACCTTCAGCTTGGTAGATTGCTTCCATAACCAAATGCTGTGGCTATCTTGAGAGAGGTCGTGAGGGGACTCTTTGTCTTTAAAGGTTATTGTAGAATACTACAAGTGTAGATAATGGCTTTTCTTAAGGATTCGAGGACTGTGTTTGTCTTGAGCCTGCAAAAATATTGTCAAAGATTGTACAGGAGTACTCCTTCATTCCGGTTGAGTTGTTTGCTCATTTTCCTTCCAAGCTATGGCTTAGTGTCTTCTTGTCTTCTATCCAAGTTCCAAAAATGATCTAAGGTGGCCAGTTACCTCAGATTCATTCAGAAAGAGAAGTTTAGTAGGTAACAACTTACTCCAGTTTTGTTTTTAAGTCATTTTTTATAAAAGGGTTTTAAAATTTAAGTAAGGTTTGTAACAATAAAAAATGGTTTATTATTCTTGCAGGTCCTCCTCCCGGATCTGTAGGTGGGAACAAGCTTACTCCTTCAACTGTTCATCTAGGCATACTTCTGGTAAGCCCTGGTTGCAAATGAGGGTTTCTTCCTGCAATTTGATGGGGTGGTTGGAAGATAGGTTCTTTGCGGTTGGTTATGGCATGGCCTTGGTTTACAAGTTGATTGTTGCTTCTTGCTTGCTTATTTTTGTAAGAGTTTGAAACCCTAGAGGGTAATTTTGTGCAGGGAAGTTGAAGGCTATTGTAGTTGCGATAATATAGTTTTAGGACAGTGTCTTTATAACCTGAACGATGTAAAATTCTTTTAATTTCTTGATAGAGCTCAGCTCTAAGCCCTACGAGGCTGTCGACCTCTGTCTGGTTAATTTTTAGTTTTAAAAAAAAATCTTAAAAGAAAAGAAGGACGGTTAACCAGTCGAGACATGTAAACTAATAAGGGTTTTTACCCGGCATTAATGAGTTATTACTGTTCAATATATATTATTTTGTATAGTTAAGTTTTTTTTTTTAATAGGCCTGAGCCTCAACCTTTAATTCTAAAGGCCATGAGCCATTACTTCTTAGTTGATTTCATTTTTAACAAGTTTTTATTGTATTATTTTAAGTTATTATCATGTAATTATAATGATTTACAGTGAAATGTATTTATGGGAAATTTTACTATGTCAAGAATACTATTGGTACTCAGTTTTGTTCAGAAGGGTTACTATTTAAAATACCCTATAGTTATGAAATGAAATCAATTTTACATGATAATTTCTTAGCTCTGTTTTATTATTCTTCCTTCAATGATTTTATAGCTCTTACAATTCTTATAAAAAAAATTAGGGTAAATACTACACGTTTGTAAATAGGATAGAATCTATCTTTCATAAACCTAGGTAGTTTCCTTGAGGTTACAGTAGAAACTTCTGTTTTAATACAAAGACAAATATTATCTCGGAATAAATTATTATAATAATTTATCAAATACTATCTAGTTCTAAACCCTAAGTGGTTGTTTGTTTACTATTCTTTTATTTATTTGTTTAACTTCGTCTATTGTGTTTATAATGAATACTAGTAATAATAATAGTTCTATAGTTAGTATGATTACTAAATATCTTTATATACCTATGTTCAGTTCTTGTCTGAAGTAGATACATTCAATAATAGAGTGTTTAATGTTGTTTCTAGAGAATGAATCATATGCAAACTATAGAAGAATTTAGTTACATTTTCCATTCACAGTTAAATAAGAATCATCATATCTACCTAAACACCTAGCTGTAATAGAGTACTTCCTATACCAGGCATGGAAAAATATAGTATGGTAATCTATTTCTATTTATTTCTCATTTAGCATATATTGTCACATGCCCCAATTTTGCAAAAACAATTTTATATTATTTGAGGAACAATATGTTAAATTTTATGCTAAGTTGTAATTGATGACTCAGTGGGGTCAAGGATATTTAATGTAGATTATAAATATTTTATTTATAAATAAATAAATAAGGAGACAACAGATTAGGAGAGTTGTTAAAAGAGTGTTTACTAGCCAAATTGGTGGATGAGACTGGGTGGAGAGAAAACTGACATGTGGCAGCATCCTCAAACCACTTCCAACTATTGTAGGTGGCAACCTCCCTACATTTGTGGTCATGATTCCCCAAGAAAGTGGAATCAGAGAAGGTGGCTCAATTAATGGAAACTGACCCAAAAGACCTACATATCTTTATAAAAATTCCCATTGAAGAGAGCCGAGGCTGCTCATTCTAGAGACGTGATCATTCAGGGTGAATGAATAAATCTGGAAAGTGTTTGAGGGGATAACTGTTGATTGATCTAGTTGTAGCTTTTATGCGGAAGATCATATTGCTGAGAGCAGAGTGTTTTACTGAGGTATTGAACTAGTTAGTTAATAGAGGGTTCTACTGTTTGCATTCTCCACCAGTTCTCAGCCAAGAAGACCAGGAACAAGCTCGAGGGTCCTGAGGAAGCGTTGTCTGAGCGCTCTCCAGGAGATTGGTAGGGAGGAACGGCCTCCTAAAGCTGTTGCCGTCTTGTCCTTAACAGGTTCTATGTTATTTTATTTCACTGTTTTAGTTAAATAAATATTAGTTTATCTGCTATATGAATATTAAAAGTTTAGAGTTTGTGAAATGCTAGATTCATTATTCTTATTAGATTGTTATAGAAATGAAATTGGTTTAGAGAATAATGAAATAGAATGAAAATAAATTTCTAAACTGTGTTTTTCCACACCTGGAAACCAGGTCGTACTCTAGCACAGTTAGAATGCTGTAAATAGATGAAAGAATTCTTAAGAGAATGAAAATAGTAGATAGGATTTTGTATCTGTAGATAGCATAGTAAAATTTATTTCAATATTTAAAATATTATGAAAATAGTGTTATGGTTTATTTGTGTTTACTGTTTTTACTTAGTATAACTAAATAAAAATGCAGGAAAAGAAATAGTAAACTACACTAGAGTTACAGTAATAGTATACTGATACAAATAAAAGTTGCTAGGTATATAAACAAGTTATTAACCACACAATATATCTCTTAAATTATTTACTAAATCTTAAACTATTACTTAATAAAACCATATTAGGGTTATATATATAAACCCTTTATTTATGAAAAATAAACAGAGCTCCAGATTTAACCTTATATTCTTTACAGAACTCGAAATAATTCCAAGTTACAGAATATTAAATAAAAATAAAAATAAATATAAACATTAAATAAAATATAACTAAGAATTACGTATATAGGAGCTAATTATTCTTTAACAAACAGGCTTATAACATGTGCAAGAAAAACCTGAGGGTCGAAACCCTAATAACTAATTTATCCACTTATAAATTAGTTTATTTAAGTTTTACCCATTTTACATTGATAACTATGTAAATAAACTTAACAAAAAGACTACAACTCATGCTTTGGACTGTTTACAGTCTTTTTCTTAAAATAAGCCTCTTTTATAAATAGTAAAATAAACGCATAATTAACAGGTTAATCAACAACCATACACCTGTAATAGCGAAACTAAAGCATACAAGAAACAATGCCCAAGTAATAATTAATTTAAGAATACATTTACACAAGAGTTTCTTTTCTATTAAACCCTAGCTATTATATTCTGGACTGATAAGTATAAAATTATAAATTTTACATTATGACTGATTTACAGTCTTCACATTAACACTACTTACTTATAAAAGATATCATTAACAGTAAATTTACTTCATTGACAGTTGAAGAAGAAAAACCTATTTTACAGTATTATTATTAAAAGATCGATTTGAACAAACTGGAGAATCGAAATAGGAGTTATTTAAAAACCCAGGAGAAACCCCTTTTTATCTTAAAACCAGAGTATGATATTATCAAGCCAAAAGGCTATAATCACTTTTACAAAACAAAGAACTACTTACAAGTCACGGCTAAAGAGATGGAGCTACCCAGCAAAACACAAGGGTTTTTAACAACAAAACTAAGTAATAATAAAAACTAAGCATCTAAACATTGGAGGAACCAAAGCCATGTTTCCCTTCAAACTGTAACTCCTTTCCAATAACCATTGCAAGCAATGAGAAGCCACGACAAATTGGGGCTTACCCGTTATGGCCATGGAGATAACCAGCGCTGGGGAGGTTACTTTCAATACCGAAGCCGAACTGTAACCTACAAGAACAAGACTGAATGCATTAGTTAGATGTTGTATTCTTTATACTAAAACTGTAACTGAAAATTAATAATAATAGCTGGGTAAAAACTATTACCTGTAAGTATGAAGTTTGGAGCCGAGGAGAAGACTGAACCAGCTCGAGAAACTGCATCTTGAAGAAACGAAACCCTCGTGCTAACTTGTGACAGAGGCAGTGGGGTTTATATTCCAGACTTTCACTGATGATGGAGCAAGTCACTAATGAAGGCAAGGGTAATGCTATGGCCAAAACTCAAAACTACTGACAGAGTAAAACCCACTCTCACGATGTTACAATACTTCCAGAAGGAACTACATTGCAAAACTGTAAACCTCTTAACTCTTGCACAAGTGTTACAACACTATACTATTCACATTGGAACTTTCAAATGATGAACCAACGAGCCTCTCATGGTTGCGAAGAAACCCAAATAGGTCAGAGCCAAAACCTCGAAGGATAATGAGGAGGATAGGGTTTCTTGTGAGTTTTTAAATCGACCATTGCATGGTGGAGACTCATCCACATGCCCACCGAAATTTTTAATCAGAAGTGGGTCGATCTATATAGTCAACCTGCACTATTGGGGAAACACATATTAATACCAATCATTTATACTTATAACTAATGATAATGTTTTTGGTATCGTATCATTGTCATATAGGATAACATTGCAATCAACCTTTCGGTGAAATCATATATTCAATACAGTTATTAGTATGGTTTTATAATAAATCATTTCTTATCTTTGCTTTTCGTTAACACTACAATCATTCAATTGTGAAAGCGTATGTGTACATTGTTATCATTTGCATTTGACAACATTAAGATCTAACTTTTGTAAAAGTATATATATGGAGATCAATATTGGAGTTATGCCTTTGACCTTTAGTCAATAGCACTCCTAATGAATCTTCATACAAACCTTGTATTAATAGCATAATGCTATGTTTAAAGTTAGTGTTATGTTAAATCAAAGCTGGTAAGGTCATTATCTTTAGCTCAACTTTATATAAGTAAATGTTAGGTAGTATTTCTACACTAGCATAACTCTTACAAATGCTTAAAGTTGACAGTATTATGGTTGGAATATTTCTTGGAAGTTAATGTTCTTTTGGTTTCTATAAAGAACCAAACTCTTAATAAATCAATCCAATATATTTTAGACTACACTTAGTAATTACAAGGTAGTAAGACTACCTAGGGTTAAAGGTAAAATCACTTAGTAAAATTATTAAGTGATATAGTAATATAATATTACAATAATACATGTGACATGATGAAACTTGGAAGATCGAAATTATAACTTGATGACTAATAGTGCAAGTAGACAGTTATAACTATATACAAATAAACAGGATGATAATTATTCTCTACTAGAGCTGAATTAAAAGCAGAGCTTTGTGATCTATTGTAAAATTTTCCTTGAAGGTCTTAGAATTATATTCATGCTTATAAAACAACACATTGAATATTAGACATAGCAATAGCAGTAATTTCATGCTTCCGTAAAAGTGTGTTTATGTTAATTTATGAGCCCTATGCTCATTAGTAGAACTTGTGAGTAACTTGGCATATAACAGTAAAAATGAAAAGTAGAAGTCATGCTGGTAAAATACATTAGTATGCTAAGGATATTGGTTTCTACGACTAACCTAAAATATTGTCCTAGATTCAAAAAAAAAACAACAAGGAAGTACTTTACCTCATCGTAGCCTTGCTTTCTATTAACCAATTTATGCTCTAGCATTTTTATTATGCTAAAGAAGTACTTCTTGACTTAACACAAAAACAAACTCTTACTTGTTCAAAACTTTCCCTGCTAAACCTATAAGAACCATAAATCCAGCTGAGTTAGCAATTGCTAAGTAAGCCCCAATTTAGAACATAGCTTCTCACCTACTTGTCAAAAATCAAATCATCAGTACAGCTAGAAGCAACGGAATGCATGTCATCTACATAACATATCAAAATTAAAATGGTATTAGTTTTTATGTGTTTGAAGTTAATCACTACATATTGTTAACTGTTTCATTTTTCCTCTAGCCGCTAGTAGTTATTAAACTGCAACTTTAGACATTTTATGTTACATTAAAATTTTTAATTTTTTGTGAAAATTCAGGGTTCTGACATATATACTATTATTTCTAACATAATCTGCAAATTACTAAGTTCTTCGATACAATTTCTCTTCTCTTCATTAACCTTAACAAAATAATAACATGCCTATATTTGAAAACTAGTAAACATTTTATTGAAGACAGTAAATAAATATAATAACCTGAAACAATTAGAAACATGTAAATGATGAGGTGACAACAGCTTAAGGAGGTTGTTCCTCCCAACCAACTCCTGGAGAAAGCTTAGTCTGCACTTCCTCAGGACCCCCGAGCCTGTTTCCTGGTCCTCCTAGTACAGTACTGGGCAAAGGATGTATCCTTAAGACATTTTGTCACCTAACTGGTCAAATTACCTCAGTAATCCAAACCTGCTCACAGCAATAGGAACTTTAGCCTGATAGCTGCAATAAGTTCAGTCTCAGCAGTTAACCCCTCAAACTCACTTCAGTAATCCCCTGCATCGAATTTCTCATGAGAACTTCATTCACCCTGAATGATCACTTCTCAGAAATGAGAAGCCTCAGCTATCTTCAATGGGAAATTTTATAGTAATGCCTAGGTCTTTTGGGTCAATTTTCACTTAATGAGCCACATGCTCCAATTCCACTTTCTTGGGGCATCATGACAACAAATATATGGAAGTTGCCACCTGCAACAGTTGGAAGTAGTTTGAGGATACTGCCACTTGTCAGTATACTCTCCACCCAGTCTCCTCCACCAAGTGACCAGTTAACATTCTTTTAACAGATTCCCTAAGCTATTGTCTCATCATTTATTTATTTATAAATAAAATATTTTGAATTACATTAATTATTCTTAACCCCACTTGGTCATCAATTACAAACTTAGCATAAAATATAACACAATGTTCCTCAATAACATTAAATTATTTTTGCAAATTGGGGCATGTGACACATATCTCACTTCCATTCTCTGTAATAAGGAAGATACACATTTATACGATCATTCTGGCAGTACTATTCAACATAATTTCATATCTTGCTGTACTAGAGTACGTCACTTCGGTGAGAGAAAAAATACAAGAGATAATTTTAAATTCATTTCTTTTTCAATAAATTTCTATGGAAATACTTCATCAAATAATCACTAAATAACTATCATGTAACTATAACCACATTTGAAAACAATTTCAACTTATTTAAACAAAATTAAATAACATATTACAGATATAGAGTTGGAACCTAGATGTGTTGCAGAAAAAGGGACTAACACCCAAGGGAGACTGTTCCACCCAACCTTTCTTGAAGCATCCAAATCACTTTCTTAGGACCCCCGAGCTTGCTCACTGCACCATTAGGACAGAGATCTCTGCTACACAACAGACTTCTGCAACTTAGCACTTAGCAGGAGACTGAACTCAACAAATCACTTTAGCTATCCCCTCATCAAATTCTATGTATGCATGACTTTTCAGTTTGCAATAATCAGAATGAGTGGTAAGCCTCCTACTCAATTTGATGGTTTATATGATATTGCCTAGGTCTTTGGGTCAGTTTTGGAATTTAATAAGCCACCCATCTCAATTTCCCCTCTCAGGGAACATGGTCACTTTTTAAGGGATTATGCTCCTTCAACAGCTAGAAAGTGAATGCTAGTGCTGCCACTTGTCAACCAGCCTTCTACAACTACTCCTTCCTCCTAGTGGGTAGTGAAGACTCATTTAACAGTCTCCCCTGAATAGGTGTCTTATTAATTATTAAAATAAATAATTCTTCAATTACAATCATCCTTGACCCACTTGGTCATAAACTTTACAATAAAAATTAACATAATGTTTTTGCTGAAATAAATAATACATATTTATTTTTCAATTTTGGGTATGTTACAATGACGATGATGATCAATTTAGTTCTGAATCTATCGGTTAGTATGGTAAAACATGAAATGCGTCCTTGGAGTGTTGTAAGTGATCCCCCCTTGCTGCGGTGAGTGATTTTCCTCTCGATAGGAAAAAGGTGCGCCATGTCTAATATCTTGTGTTCCATGCAACAGTTAGGTGTGCCCTGTCCAATATCTCGTCTGCCTTTCAATAGTCATAACATAATGGGGATCCACTACATTTGGCCTAGATATCGTCTGAGATTCACTGCATTTGGTCGGGGGATCATCGGATACCTCACTGCCTCCCAAGCGTGAGCTATAAGATGGTTGATCTGGAGCTTCGGCCTATCAATAAAGCAAGGAAGAGACCAGGAGCTTCAGATCTTCGAAGTTTTATTTCAGTTATTGTCCTCTGTGTGCAGAATCCAACACCAGCACTCTTCAGCATAATCCCTCCTTTACGATGAATTCGAGAGGAGGAGGTGACCAGGAGGCAGAATGGGAGGATCTCTTCCAAAAAGAAGCTCTCGGACACATTTGCAAATCTATTGCAGCCATGGAGGAAGAAATTTATGGTGAATTCAGGCTCAGATTGGGGCATGATATCATCATCTCCAACTACTGGAGGCTGAAGCTCATCTTGGCCAGATCCATGAGTGAATGGGAAAGCTTTGGAGAGTGTGTGAACCTCATAGTCAACACCTTCAAAGAGGATGTTGAAAAAGGGTTGATTCACATGAAAAACCTCATGTGGCTCTTCGAGCCTCCCTTCAGCGGAGCAAAAAATGATGACAAGGGAGCTAGCACAAGCAAGGCTTTGGAAGATGAGGCCGAATCCTCCAAGAGGTTCTAGCAACTCTGCTTTTTTTGTCTTTTTCATGTCTCCCCCTCTCCCTCCCCAAGTCTCTCTTTCTCTTATGTTAAATTCTTATATTGTATTGCGCTGCCAACTTTCAACGGTTGAGCAGCAGTAGTTATGATTAGATTCTCAGTATAGACCATTTTCAATACCTTTCTCAGGTGGTTCCATGGCCGCATGACTTGACTCATGTTTCTGTAGTTAGCCCTGAATATGTACCTCTTTCTTTAATATGCAATAAAAAAATGTCTCTCCCCATGGCTAAAAAAATTATACAAAATGTTTATTATGTAATATATGAATTACCATAAATATTTGTTCAAAGTAATTATTTAAGTTGTGAATATGTTTAACATTTATATAATTTAGAATTATTTTAACCTATATGATAAAATATATAATTTTGTGAAAATTATTTTACAAAAATAAGAATTTGAAAAAAATGGATATTAAGACTATGTTAATAAAAATTAATCCACATGCACACACATGTGGATTCCTTGGATAAACTAAAATTGCAAAGATAACCTTCCAATTCTAAAGTGAAATATGGAAATAGTAAATATGGAAAAAAATGTCTCACGCTATCGAAATTGAGAGATTTTGAAAACTTCATCTCTAGTTAAAAAAAATAAGTAATAATTGGAATATATCAAAGCACATTTTTCTTATTTCATATTTATTAATGTTTATGATTCCCTGCGAGCAGGAATATTGTAATCGACAAGTTTTGATTTTTGTGCATAACTATTTACACAATTTTATAATATGCTTTCTTTTAACATAAATTAAGTAATTTTCCTAAGTATTCTGTATCCACCCTCTTATTAAGAAATCTATTTTTTATTTCTTGACGAGAGTCCCCACAACTGACAGCTTGAAAACAAATCTAGGCATGCAATCATGCATGCATGCAGCCAACCTTTCTGTCCGTTTGCATGCTTACGACAGTGTTTCAAATGCTGAAAATGCATTTCAATGGGTGTTTTTATTGCATGTTTTTATTTTTTACTTTTATGTATGCTCAGGGTTGCTGCTATTACCGATGCTTTCTATGACTAGAGTATAACTCTCTGCAACTGCCCCAGAAGTATTAAACGAAATGCTCCAAGTATGGCAAGAGAAGAAATTGAAAAATTGAAGACAATCTTAGCTGGTGTTTCGCGCTAAATAGGTAACTTATGTAAACCTGCCGAACTGAATTGTAATAATTTACGGTTGATTTTCGCACAGCAGAGACTTCTGAGCTAGAATGTAGATATATACATTCTATATATATATATATAGAAACAAGTGCTTTTTTCACTAAATAATGAATATTACTGTCTTCCAATCATTCTTCATACTGCTCTTGCAGACAGGCGCTTGTTATAGACTTAAAGTTGCAAAGCACAAAAGACTTAGTTTTCATGATTCTAATTTGTAGTCATGATGTGTGATTTCATCAGATTCACTACGGCCATTGCAGAGATCCCCCTGGTGATTCCAAAGCATCCCGTGATCATCATTGATGATTTGTGAATCAACTATGCTTTCTGAGGTCAGTTCCTTCTATGTCCATCTCGATTCCTCCGACCTGTTGGGTTGGACTAGGGCGCTGATGAGGATAAACTTTACTTGGCCGTGTTTTATTGATAGCTTGATAGCTTGTGAGCAGCGAAGATGGCCATGCATTCCTTTTCCTGTGCAACGTGCATCAAATGAATATGAAAATTGATTCCTCCGACCTGTTGGGTTGGACTAGCGCGCTGATCATCCAAATTGCGTGGTGACTTTAATGTTGGGGCATATTTTTAGGAAGCTTTGGAAATGTGCTATTTTGATGTTAAATCGTTTTGTTAATCAATCACATTGAAACTCTATAAGTTGCCATAGTGATTTTTATTAGTCATAAATTCCAAAAGTGATATGCCTGGTGTATTTGAAGTAGTCCATTTGATCCGAAGGGATGCCACCGCTCAGTTCTGTGTAGGAAGACCACTACCTAGCTATCCGACTTAAGGTTTATGATTTAGTTTAAACATTCACTATTTATTGACAAAATGCTCCACGCACCAAGTTTTAAAAAATATCCATATATAGAAACGTTTGAACTTTCTGAATTGTGTTGAATTTAATTAAGAACAATTTTCATCTTTGTTTTTTATACATAAATTTATCTTAATATTCACATTTTCAATAAGAAATTAAATTATAACTTTGTTATAAAAATAAGTTACCTTCTTCGTTATCAAAAATCTAGTCACTAAGTGATTAAACTTTGTTCAAACCGTTTCTGTTAGTCAGTAATAATATGTATGCATCATGCGGGACTCCCCGAACGTACCTGATGTGACACTAGCCGGTGGACAGGACCTTACCCGACTGCTCTTTACCTTTTAGGACTGCCCTATGGATAAGCAGATAATCATCACTGTATTTTTTTTTCTCAAATAGGCATATCATCAAACTAGAACATAAATCTACAGACTAAGCCAAAGAGTCTGTTCAAAAAACTTATATTATTTAAATAAATAAAAACAATAAACCAACCATCATATTATTTAAAAAATAGTCGTCAAACTGCACCATAAGTCTAGAGACCAAGCCAAAGCGTATGTTCAAAAACTTCCTACGATAAACAAACCATCAATGTCTTTTTAGACAGTCATAATACATTTAGAAGCTCTAAAAACGTAGAATCATTATTGGAAATTATGATGAGTTTCCAATAATGTTTCCAATATTAACAAATAAACCATCACTGTCTTTTTATATAGTCATAAATGTTAAGCTATAAACATATAGAAACATTTTTGGAAATTATCATAGATTTCCAAGTCACATTTCCACTATTAACTTTGTTATTATGTAGCATTTCCACATGATTACGCAAATAGAAAACATTATAATATTAGCTTTTAAAATTTTGTTAAACTATGTAAAATAGTTCGCACTTGTTTATGCTGTTTGCTATTGTTATGAGTTCGAAGTTATTCGATGTTAGTATGTTAAAGTGAATTATAAAGACTTTTATAGACAAATAGATATTAATATAGACTTTTTATGATTTCATTTTAACAAATAATAATAAGATTAATATTGTAGGTTACTTACATAAAATTAATAAAAAATAATATATATTTTGATAATATTTAAAATTGTATTTTTATATTTAGATATATATAAATGTTAAAATTATTGACTTTATAAGTTTATAAAGTATAATAAGTTTGAATTCTTTTTTTCTTGAGTTGATATTTTTGAGTTCATATTTATTTCTTGGAAATTATGGTAACTTAGGATTTTGTTGTCTAGGGCTCACCATATGGACATTTTAGCTTTTAATGGACCTTCTAATTTACATATAATTGACAAACATCATGATTAAGCCCCCTCAATTTTCTCTTTTAGCTTTCGCCGGACTTTTTAATTTACCTATAATTAACCACCACCATGATTAGTCCCCCTCCATTTCTTCTTCCATAATTTTTTTGTAGCCCAATTTTTTTGTATATACACCATTACCCTATTTTCTTAACCACTTAATCATATCGTCTATCTAAGAAATTATGAACTAGTTTTTCCCAACCAAATCCAAATCATCTACCTTATTCCAATATTGATACTATACATTCCTATTATCACACTTGTTGCTCTTCCAATCTTCCAAGAATTAACTATTTTCCAAATAATGGAAAATCTTTCACTTATGCTCTTCATACAATGATTGAACCCCTATCATTCTCTCTAAAGGTCCCTCATTTACCAACATTACTATCCATGAAACATAAAGAAGTATTGGTCGGTTTCTCTCAAGCTTATTCCCGTATGCAAAAAAAAACACAAAACATTAGTATACACCCAAAACAACCTCTTAAAACCTTTGAAATCCCTATTTTTCAATAGTGGCTCAACAATATTTATAGTGAAGATTTTTGTTGTTTTTTTTCAATTTTTTTATTAATATTGATGTAGCATTATATTCATCTTTTACTATTTTTCAATATATTGCTTGGATGTAAGTGGGTGGGATATGGAGTCCCCTAGAGGTGAAAAAAATGAGTACTTTGCTGTGAAAGCATATCAATCCAATACATGATTTTATGCAGATACAAGTGTCAGGACTGAAAGGTTAGCATTAACCAATGTTTTAGACCTCTTGACTCTTGCTAGGGGTGTTATCTATGGGAATGGAAGGCCTGAACTAACACCTTGTCAAAGTGATGATGGTAAAGGTGTAAATAGATCATATGATAAAGATGATGACAAAATTATTTCTATCCAACATTAATACATTGTTAAAATGTTACATAACTATTTTAACTTTTAATTTTTAATCATGTACTACTATTACATTAAAATATTTTTAAAAGGCAGGTATAAGCAGCTTTGCTTTGCCTTTAATTTGTACAGTATGTCATCCATTAAGATCTTATTATAAAATCAGATTTAGAGATTACTGATTTACATTTAATTTCTACAGTATGTCATTCATTAAGATCACTGTAATCATTAAGATCTTATGATAAAATCAGATTTAGAGATTACTGATTTGCATTTAATTTGTACAGTTTGTCATCCATTAAGATCTTATGATAAACCAGATTGCACAAATCTGCACACACCCCGCAATGAAACAAAAGCGATCACTGCTAAGCTGTGTTCGTTCTGTAGTGTAGCGATCACTGCATACATCAATTTCAAGTATTTGGTAAATCAAGGTTTGGTATTGTAATTTGTTAATAAAGAAATTAGAATAAAACTAGAATACATATGTGATTCTCTTTGCCTTTTATCGATCAATCCTATTCTATTATTCTATCATACCTTCATAAACTATCCTATACGACATTATAATCCATTTTATCCTATACCTTATTACATTAATCCTTCCATCCTACATTTATTTCCTATTATATATTGTCCTACACCTTCGCTAATTATGAAAATAACATTTCTGGTTAATTTTGTATCCTACCATTTACCCACCTACCATTTTCATGTTTCCATATAACCCATGACTACATGGTCATATTGTCACCCATATGTCATTTCCACTTCTACCTTACAAGAACTCAATAATATTCAATAATGTAAAGAAATTGTCTCCTCTATTAATTGCACTGAAATTGCAACTCAAAATTCCTGGGAATCAATACAAGGCATTACAAGGCATTACCCTAGGGTTGAAGTAACAATTTAGGCATTTGAATTTGGGACATTGACAACTTAAACATGAGTTTGAGACATATTACAAAAATTGAAGTATGTAGGGAAAATTTATGTTGAATGAAGGGTTTTAAAAGACTTGCGACCAAGATCCTGAACACGGTTAATAAAATACAAGGATTCAAATGAAGTCAGGCAACGAATTGAGATAATTCTATTAATAGAAGAAAAAAATTCAAAATTTCTTGAGAAACAGACCATATAAAATATAACACATTAAAAAAGGGTTTTGGAAAAGAATATGGAAGTCAAGTTCGAACCCCATGGATTTTCCTTGCTAGGAGTACATGCATAATGTAATGAAATTTTTAAAAGAATATGGTTGCTTGAATTCTTTGGAAAATTTGAAGGGCACAATTTGGAGGTGACTAGAGAACTTGCTTAATCATTTGATGGGGAGTGTGCATAGGTAGGAAATATCACTCTTAATATCTCTAAAAAATACTATCTTAGAAATAAATATATGGATTTAAAAGCAATGAATCCATATATTTTAAGGAATAGACAAAAGTTATATTGGGATGCAGGAGTTCCAAGGGATTGCGTAAAGGATCCATGGAAATACCTTTCCTTTCTCATTCAAATATATGTTACTTGTGAAGGGAGATTTAGTTTGATTTTCCTCTACCTTATAATACTATTGATGCACCTCAAAAATAAAAAGCATTGAATATGCCTTATTACTTGTTGAGTAGTTTAACCAAGATGTGCAAATCCATTCAAATACAAACTAAAAACATTGAAAGTTCTCTATATCATCATGGCAGTATCAAAATGGTAGTTGAGCATGAACTACTAAAACAAGGAGTGGAATGGTGATGAGTTTTGGAAGCAAATGAATTTGAAGAAACTGAAGAGGTAACATGGAATGTTGTAGAAGACATGTCAAAAAATATATCTAAATATAAAACTAAAAACCATGAAATTTATAAAACTCCAAGACACAAAACCAAGAAAGATAAACAACAAGGAAAAGGGACATAACTATGATTTGTAAAAATTACAAAAAAAACTAGGACAAAATACCCTAAACAGAAGTCAAGGTCAACGCCTGAAAATGACGAAAATAAATAGGAATTCTATGAATATCTAGAAAGTAAAGATAGGGAATTAGGAGAACCTTCCTCAATAAATAAATTTCCTTCAAACATTGTTGGCAGTGGCAAAGGAACTTCTCCAACTCAACATTAGATGGAAGAAAACATACCTACTGATACTTCTTCCACAAAAAGAGAATCTTCAAGACTAGGAGAGGACCAAGTGCCACGCTCGAGTTTGATTGCAAATTCAAAATTGAAGAATAAAAAGAGACAATTCAAAGAGTTAGAAAGTGAAATCAAGGAAATGCAGGTCTAAGAAAGATAAATAAAATATGAAAATCAACTCTTCAAGGAGACAACTTGTGTCAAAATGAGGAATGAAAATAAGCAATTAAAGGAGGAATTGAAGATGCTAAAGGAGGCAAATCAGGAATTTATTTAGGGGAAACCCTAAGATTTAATAACAACATGCCCTGACCTCTTATGTCCCCAATAATGCTTGGTGCTTTACCAGTGCGTCTTTCCTTTCTTCCCTTTAATATGTATTTTCTTTGTATACCTATTAAGTGTGTTTGCCCCTATGATGTGTTGGATGAAGTGTGCTTAGTGATCGGCTGTATTTTGTTGTTATTTTTTGTGCTTTTCGTGTTGTTCGAACTCCACCTTTAACCGTTAGCAAGTGAACTGGTTAGATGTGTTTTATATAAGAAAGTGTTATCCATACTAGCTTCATATCTTACGAGTTTAGGCATGTTATGTTAGTTGTCTATAAAGAATGCGAAAATGTGGAATGGCCACACAACTTACACATTTCACAACACCAATGATGCGATCATGTTATGATACTAATAGTCTCTTTTAAGAGAAATGACATCATGCATCGACACAAACATATTCACTCGGTCAATTGTTGATTTAAAGAACCGAGGAGACCTTAGAAGTAATAAAATAAATAAATTCCTGTCAAAAATTACGACAAGATGCCAATCTAACTGTTTTCGAAAAAGCACCAAAAATTACGACAAGATGCCAATCCAACTGTTTTTCGAATCCTAAATAATGTGAGAATATATATGCTTATGCATTTTATAATATTATTAAATAATAAATTATAATTAACTTCTCTCACGAGAAAGTTAAATATTAAAAGAAGTATGGTATCATCATCATCATAAATATTAGATCACTTTCTCTTGTTTTATGATTTATTTAAAAAAAAAAATTATACATTAGGTGATAATGTTTTAAATAAATGCATTAAAAATACTTTTATATATATATTAGAGGAATCCATAAAGTATTTAATGAAAATAAGTTTTTTTTACATATGGAGGAAGAATAATTTAGAACAAAACAAATTTTTACTAAATTT
>LPNX010586117.1:0-14551 GCA_001517045.1 Pseudotsuga menziesii
AGTTGGCTAGTCTATCCATGGGATGAGATAGTTTACATCATTCAGAAATTTGTTACATGTGAAGGCAGGTTTAGCATTGTTTACCTTTATCACATTAAGCTACTACAACATTTGAAAGGGGAGTGTGAAATCAATATGCCTTATTTTTTGCTACAGAGCCTGACTAAAATGGCCAAATCTGTCCAAAGGCGTTCAAGAGATAAGGTAACAAGTCTTTTTCACTGTGGTCTTATTAAAATTATTATCCAGTATGAATTACACAGGCAGAATCTGACATGGACAGAATTCCTAGTTCATAATCAATTTGAAAATCAAGAAGAGTTGCTTGAAGAAGATGCAAAGGAAGATGAACTATTGATGTTAACCTACCCTGAGGCAACAAGCCCAAAACCGCCTCAGGGGAAAAAGAAAAAGAAAGAGGTATTACTAATAACTGATGACGAGGACAACTCTGAGGCAACAAGCCCAAAACAGCCTCAGAGAAGGATACAAACTCGAAGTGTGAAGAAGAAAGAAAAACAATACCAAAAATAGGATCAGCTCTTCACCACCTATCAGAGAAAGTCAAGAAAATACAAGCAAGCTCAAAGTCAATCAGCATTTGAAGATGAGGAACATATTCAGACTTTGGAGAGTCCAGGAGAAGATCTAGCAGCTGAAACAGTACAGGATATTCCAGATCCTGATGAGATAATCAGGCAGACAAAGAAGATCAACCTTTTCCTAGACCAGCAAGAAAGAGAAAAAGAAAAGCAGTTCAAACAGGAATTACCCAAAGATTCAAGTTCTTTCTTCTTAGAACAGCAGGCTATGGAAGAGGAAAAAGAGCATTCAGCACAAGAGCATGGAAAATTGGATGTGGATGCAACTTCTGAGCAGCTTCCAATAAACATGAAGAAAAAGAAAGCTTCCAAAAACAGTAAGGAGATCAAGAGATTGAAACTCGAGCTAAAGGAACTTGAACAAAAGAATGAGAAGTTAAGGGAAGTTAATTGGAAGCTAAAGGTTCAGAGAACACGTATCACTAAGCAAGCATATAGATGGTACAAGCAAAGGAAGGTTTACAAGGCTAAGTATGAAAGGTTGAAGATTCTCTATACATCTCGGGCATCAACAGATGCCTCATCACAGACTGAAGACTAAAGGCAGGATAATCAGCAATAAAATTTTGGTTTTGAATAGGGTCAAAGTTTTTGGCATGAGGACATGCAGCAGTTTCCTCTTGGGGGAGATGTTGGGCACTGTTTTTGACCCCTTTTTGCCTCTTAGATAACCTTCATTTCCTTCATAAAACCTCCATATTGAGTAAAAAGCTTTAAAGTTCATATATAAACCTTGGTTAAAGAGGTATAATGTCATTGCTTGTTAATAAATTGAGTTTTGTGACTTTTTAGGCATTTTAACTAGGATTTCTACTTAGACTACGGGATGTACTAACTTCCCGTATTATCTCCTAGATTGAGCAATTGCAGGACAGCTAGGAGGGAACACGAAGATAAGAATGGATCCTTATTGTCCACAGATGGATGAACATACAACAGTTAGGTGATGTGGATTGTACAGATGTCCAGTCAACTAGAGTCAAAGGCGGCCACCTGTTCTGCATTCAACACAAAAGAAGGAACAATGCTGATTTTGTGGAACTCCACGATTCTGAAGATGATCTCGTTAGCTCTTAGCATTAAATTAGATGCATATTTATAGCATTACAGTTTGATTTTGAATTTGTATAAATGATTCACAAGACAATGAAGAAGGGATCACGATTTTGAAGAGGAACGCACTTGTGCTTCCAAACTGCGTGGTATCTCTGTGTAAACAATTTTCTGGTGAATGAATATAAATCTTTAGTTTTGTGAAATATTTCATTGTGTACTGAGCAAGGCTTTGGAGGGCCCCCATCGTCGAACTCTCACACTTTCATGTTGCCGGTAGATCGATTTGATGGTTGCAGCGATTTACTTCTGGTGCTAGCTATCTAAATCGTGTCATTGGTATGCATTTTCTTGTAATTTCCAGTTTATAAATCGTAGAACAAGTTCAGTCAGGTTTTCAATTCATTCTATTAATGCTCTGTTCCCTTCAAGTTACGGTTCAAATTACAAATTCTATTGTGCTGTATATCACCAACATTATTGGATAAACTATGTTCTTTTCAATGGTTAAAGACTGAATGCGTTGAAGTTTTAAATCAAGATTTTAGTTCATATATATTGCTAATTATCCAATGGTGAAATGGTACAGAACATTTACAGATTATGAATATTGTCTTGTAAAAGATTTTAATTGGTGAATGTGTCTTCAGCGCTGGTAGAACTCTGTAGTATGATCCTAGAGTTATAGATCTGTTATTTAAATTGATTTTTACCTCAGTCCTTTATGCTTTTATAAATCAATTACTGTGTGCTTAAGAAGAAACAAACGAAGTCACCCTTGTAAAAGGATTTTGTCTCTGTGAGTTGCAGTATTTCAGTTTCTGTTAGTAGATTCAATTACAGTTAGCTAATTTCCAAATGAGTCCAGCCTCTCTGTCCTAAACTTGGATGTGTCTCGAAGTTCATAGACCCGGATTGATTTTTAAATTTAAGTTCTGATTAATACTGATAGATCAGAGCCCAACAACCATGATGGAAATCTAGCTGTGTTAGTTTTCATAATGTAGTTTTTCATTTAACAAAATCACACTGTCATCAATCACATTACATCATGATGGAAATATAACTGTAGTTATCTTTCATTCATAAAACATTGCATGACGACTAAAATCTAATTTGTGTTCGTTTTAATATGGTAGTTTTCTATCTAACACAACCACATTGTTATCAAATACGTTACACCATAATGAAAATATAATGGAGTTAGCTTCCTTCTAACAACATGGCATGGTAAGTGAAACCTAACATTCGATTGCTTTCATAAGGAAGTTTTCCATCTAACACAACTACATTGTCATCAATCACATTGTACTATGATGGAAATCTAGCTGGAGTTAGTTTTCGTTCTTAAAACATTGCACGGTCAGTGAAAACTAAAGTGTGTTACTTTTCATAAGGTAGTTTTTTATCTAACACAACCACATTGTCATCAATTAGTTTTTCAGCTGACACAACCATATTGTCATCAATTACATAGCACCATGATGGAAATGTAGTTACAGTTAACTTTCATTCTTAAAACATTGCACTGTGAGTAAAAGGTCATGTGTGTCAGTTTTTCATAATGCAGTTTTAAATCTAACACAACCACATTGTCATCAATCACATTGCACCATGATGGAAATGTAGCTGGAGTTGGCTTTCATTCTTAAAACATTGCACGATGAGTGAAAGCTGATGTGTGTTAGTTTTCATAAGGTAGCTTTCTATCTAAAACAACCACATTGTCATCAATCACATTGCACCATGATGGAAATGTAGCTGGAGTTGGCTTTCATTCTTAAAACATTGCACGATGAGTGAAAGCTGATGTGTGTTAGTTTTCATAAGGTAGCTTTCTATCTAAAAAAAACACATTGTCCTCAAATATATCACACCATGATGGAAATATAGCTGGAGTTATCTTTCATTTTAACAACATGTCATGATAAGAGAAAGTTAATGTGTGTTAGCTTTCATAAGGTAGTTTTTCATTTACCACAACCACATTGTCATCAATCACATTGTACCACAATGGATATCTAGTTGGAATTAGCTTTCATCCTTAACTCATTGCTCAGTGAGTGAAATCTAATATGTGTTAGCTTTCATAAAGTAGTTTTTCATCTAGCACAAGCACATTGTCATCAATCACAATTCACCATGATGGAAATCTAGTTGGAGTTAGCTTTTGTTCTTAAGAAATTACATGATGAGTAAAATATAATGTGTGTTAGCTGTCATAAATTAGTTTTCCATCTAACACGGTCATATTGTCCTCAAATACATTACACCATGATGAAATTATAGCTAGAGTTAACTTTCCTTCTAACAACATGGCATGATGAGTGAAAGCTAATGTGTGTTAGTTCATTGCACCCTGATGGAAAGCTAGCTGGAGTTAGATTTTGTTCTTAAAACATTGCATGGTTGAGTGAAAGTTAATGTGTTAGTTTTCCAAATGTAGCTTTCTATCTAAAACAATCACATTGTCATCAAATACATAACATGATGATGAAAATCTAGCTATAATTAGCTTTCCTTTTAACAATGTGTTAGCTTTCATTCTTAAATCATTGTACGGTGAATGAAAGCTAATGTGCATTAGCTCATTGCACCAAGATAAAAATCTAGTTAGTGTTAGCTTTTATTTCTAAAACATTGCACGATGAGTGAAAGTTAATGTGTGTTAGAATTCATAAGGTAGTTTTCTATCTAAAAGAGTCACATTGTCATCAAATACATAACACTATGACGAAAATCTAGTTGAAGTTAGCTTTAGTCCTTAAATCATTGCACAATGATTGAAATCTAATGTGTTAGCTTTCATAATGTAGTTTCCATCTAATACAACCAGGTTGTCATCAATCACAATGCACCATGATGAAAATCTAGTTGTTGTTAGCTTTCATAAGTTATTTTTTCATCTAACACAACCACAATGTCATCAAATACATTACACCATGATGAAAATCTAGTTGGAGTTAGCTTTGCTCCTAACAACATAGACGGATTAGTTTTCTATCTAACACAATCACATTGTCACATTGCACCGTGATGAAAATCTAGTTGAAGTTAGCTTTCGACCTTAAATCGTTGCACGGTGAGTGAAATATAATGTGTGTTCGATTTCATAATGTAGTTTTCCAAATAACACAGTCAAATTGTCATCAATCAAAATGCACTATGTTGAAAATCTTGCTAAAGTTAGCTTTTGTTCTTAAAACGTTGCACGGTGAGTAATAGCTAATGTGCATTAACTTTCGTAAGGTAGTTTTTCATCTAAAACAGCCACATTGTCATCAAATACATTACATCATGATGCAAATCTACCTGGAGTTAGCTTTCCTTCTAACAACATGGCACGATGAGTGAAAGCTAATGTGTGTTAACTTCCATAAGGTAGTTTTTCATCTAACACAACCACATCGTCATCGATCTCATTGCTCTGTGATGGAATTATAGCTGGAGTTGCCTTTTGTCCTTAAATCATTACACGATGAGTGAAACGTAATCTATTTTAGCTTTCATAATATAGTTTTTCATCTAGCATAATCACATTGTCATCAATCATAATGCACCATGATTAAAATGTAACTAGAGTTAGCTTTCTTTTTTAAAACAATGCACGGTGAGTAAAGCTAATGTATGTTAGCTTGCATTAAGTAGTTTTTCATCTAACACAACCACATTGTCATCAAATACATTACACAATGATGAAAATCTAGTTGGAGTTAGCTTTTCTTTTAACAACATGGCACGATGAGTGAAAGTTAATATGTGTTATATTTCATAAGGTAGTTTTTCATGTAACACAACCACATTGTCATCAAACACATTGCATCGTGTTGGAAATCTAGCTGGAGTTAACTTTCATCCTTAAATCATTGCACAGTGAGAGAAATCTAATGTGTGTTAGCATTCATAATGTAGTTTTCCATCTAGCACAACCACATTGTCATCAAACACATTGCATCGTGTTGGAAATCTAGCTGGAGTTAACTTTCATCCTTAAATCATTGCACAGTGAGAGAAATCTAATGTGTGTTAGCATTCATAATGTAGTTTTCCATCTAGCACAACCACATTGTCATCAATCACAATGCACCAAGATGAAAATCTAGCTAGAGCTAGTTTTCTTTTTTAAAACATTGCACGATGAGTAAACTAATGTATGTTAGCTTTCATAAGGTAGTTTTCCATCTAACACAGCCACATTGTTATCACATACAATACGTTATGATGAAAATCTAGCTAGAGCTAGTTTTCCTTCTAACAACATGGCACTATAAGGGAAAGCTTATGTGTGTTAGTTCATTACACCATGATGGAAATCTAGCTGGAATTAGATTTTTTTTTAACATGGCACAATGAGTTATAGTTAATGTGTATTAGCTTTCGTAAGGTAGTTTTCCATGTAATACAACCCCATTGTCATCGATCACATTGCATTGTGTTGAAAATTTAGTTCAAGTTAGATTTCATCCTTAAATCATTGCACGGTGAGTGAAATCTAATATATGTAAGCTTTCATAGTGTAGTTTTCTATCTAACAAAGTCACATTGTCATAAATCACAATGCACCATGATAAAAATCTAGTTGGGGCTAGATTTCATTCTTAAAACATTGCACAGTGAGTAAAGGCTAATGTTTGTTAGCATTCATAAAGTAGTTTTTAATCTAACATTGCCACATTGTCTCATTACATCGTGATGAAAATATAGTTGGAGTAATCTTTCAACCTTAAATCATTGCACAATGAGTGAAATCTAATATACGGTTACCTTTCATAATGTATTTTTTCATTTAGCACAACCACATTGTCATCAATCAAAATGCCCCATTTTGGAAATCTAACTAGAGTTAGTTTTCGTTCTTAAAACGTTGCACGGTGAGTAATAGCTAATGTGTGTTAGCTTTTGAAAAGTAGTTTTTCATCTAACACAGCCACATTGTCATCAAATACATTACACCATAATGCAAATCTAGCTAGAGTTAGCTTTCCCTCTAACATGGCATGATGAGTGAAAGATAATGTGTATTAGCTTTCATAAGGTAGTTTTCCATCTAACACAACACATCGTCATTGATCACATTGCACTGTGATGGAAATCTAGTTGGAGTTAGCTTTCGTCCTTAAATCATTGCACAGTGAGTGAAATCTAATGTGTTAGCTTTCATAATGTAGTTTCCATCCAGCACAACCACATTATCATCAATCACAATGCACTGTGATGGAAATCTAGCTAGAGTTAGCTTTCGTTCTTAAAACATTGCATGGTCAATAAAACTAACGTATGTGAGCTTTCATAAGGTAATTTTTCATGTAACACAGCTACATTGTTATCAAATACATTACACCATGATGGAAATCTAGTTGGAGTTAGCTTTCCTTCTAACAACATGGCACTATAAGGGAAAGCTTATGTGTGTTAGCTCATTACACTATGATGGAAATCTAGCTGGAGTTAGCTTTCCTTTGAACAACATGGTATAATGAGTAAAATTTAATATGTGTTAGCTTTCATAAGGTGGTTTTCCATGTAACACAACCATATTGTCATCAAGCACATTGCATCGTGTTGGAATTCTAGCTGGAGTTAGCTTTCATCCTTAAATCGTTGCACAGTGAGTGAAATCTAATGTGTGTAAGCTTTCATAGTGTATTTTATCATCTAGCACAACCACATTATCATCAATCACAATGCACCATGATGAAAATCTAGCTGGAGTTAGCTTTCGTTCTTAAAACATTGCACGGTGAGTAAAGCTAATGTCTATTAGCCTTCATAATATAGTTTTTCATCTAACATAACCACATTGTCATCAAATACATTACACCGTGATAAAAATCTAGTTGGAGTTAGCTTTAATTCTAACAACATGGCACTATAAAGGAAAGCTTATGTGTGTTAGCTCATTACACCATGATGAAAATCTAGCTGGAGTTAGCTTTCTTTTAACAACATGGCATGATAAGTGAAAGCTAATGTGTATTAGCTTTCATAAGGTAGTTTTCCATCTAACACAACCACATTGTCACATTGCACCATGATGGAAATCTAGCTGGAGTTAGCTTTCAACATTAAATCTTTACACGGTGAGTGAAATCTAATGTGTGTTAACTTTCATAATGTAGTTTTCTATTTAACACAACCACACTGTCATCAATCAAAATGCACCATTTTGAAAATCTAGCTAGAGTTAGCTTTCGTTTTTAAAACATTGTATGGTGAGTAATGACTAATGTGTGTTAGCTTTTGTAAGGTAGTTTTCTATCTAACACAGCCACATTGTCATCAAATACATTACACCATGATGCAAATCTAGCTGGAGTTAGCTTTCCTTCTAACAACATGGCACAATGAGTGAAAGATAATGTGTGTTAGCTTTCATAACGTAGTTTTCCATCTAACACAACACATCGTCATTGGTCACTTTGCACCGTGATAGAAATCAAGCTGGAGTTATCTTTCGTCCTTAAATCATTGCACGATGAGTGAAATATAATGTGTGTTAGATTTTATAATGTATTTTTTCATCTAGCACAACCACATTGTCATCAATCACAATGCACAATGATGAAAATCTGGCTAGAGTTAGTTTTCATTCTTAAAACATTGCAGGGTCAGTAAAGCTAATGCATGTTAGATTTCATAAGGTAGTTTTTCATCTAACACAGCCACATTGTTATCAAATGCATTACACCATGATAAAAATCTAGTTGGAGTTAGATTTCATTCCTTTCTAGGAGAGTACATTGTGTCCTCTACTATTACAGCCCAGTTGGATTTGATTGCCTTCCTCATTGTGGTGGTAAGAGGAAATTCAATGATGTAAAGGATTACTCTTTGTACATTATATTGACTTATAAAGCTAAGCCTTTTGAAACAGCAACAAAAAAGTATTTACTAGTTTCATCCAACCTCCCCTCCAAGCATATAGGACATTTCCAAATTGAAATATTCATCTCTATGAGAAGAACTAGAAAACCTGCTGGTTATATTTATAATTTTATTTCCTGAAGTCGCATATACTGAACAAAAGGAGACCCAAGCTCCAAAACTTCTCATAAACTTCCATATTGTGCACCTTTATTAAGTTAAATTCCATAGATATATGGAACAAACGGTTTGTTGGATTCCACTTGTGTAATGATTCAAGGATTCAACTTGACTGAAGGATCCAAAAGCTACTACAACAATTGCTTCACAATCTACCATGCAAAACTATCCAAACTTGTCATGAGTGCCCCACGTGAGTTGAACAATACTCCAAACAAGGCATGAATGGTCACACAGGTAAATCACCCCCTATAGGGATTTCGTTTCATACACATGAATCTCTAACACACATCAAACCTAGATTTTTTAAGGATTTCATGACTATTGTTTATACTTTTGTCACCTTTTCTAATGCAAAAGGCTATATCAAAATTTTATATTGTTATTCTAGGGCACACAATGCACTCAAAACCCCTCCAAATAGTTTGTAAATGAGAAATGAGTTCTCTTACCATCCCTGCTCATGCCCAAAATTAGACTAGAACTTACCAAAGCTAGTTTTATGTTGTTATTCATCACCTTTTAAGACTGAAACATGCCCAAAAATGTATTTCAACCCTTAGATTCAGCCCATATTCAAAGGTTATGTCTTGTTACTACTAATTTATAGTCGAAAATGATCCCCATAAGACAATTGTGAAATATTTCCTAAAGGCTTCCTGGCCAACTTAGCAGTAACCCCCAAGTAAGTATCTTCAACTTTGTCCAATACATATGCTGCCTTCTCAGCACTGCAGGTTATGGTTTCTTGCGGAGCTAAACTCAAACTCAGACTATATATATGTGTAACTTTTCATTTGAATGGGTTATCCTGAGTGCTCATTACCCGCGTAAAAAATTATATAAAACCCAAAGAATCCATGTTTTTTTTGTGGGGGAGGACATACATATTTTGAAACCTTCTCATTTTAGGGTTAAATGCCAGGAGAGAGAGGTTGCAGAACAAAAATAAAGTTTCCCTCTGATGGGTAGGAATGCCCTTAGACCCTTTCCCCCACTTCCATAGCTGACTAGTAAGGCTCTGGATCCATAGCTACTCACTTGGCTACTTGGATTGGCTTATATTCTTGGTTACTCAGCTTGGTTACCACCCTATACTCCCTAAATAAAAAAAACCCATTTAACCAGTCTGCAACTTATTCCAAAATATCAAATTTTCAACATCTTGGCACTTCAAGATATCAACGTTTTGTGTTTTCTTCTTTGAGAAATCACCATTTTACTTCATTGCCTCCTATTCACCCTCTTTAAGTGTCTTTCTCTCTTTCATGAAAATGAATAGATAAATCATAATGGATCTGATAACTGCCAACTTTTTTTTACCATCCACCAATTGAAACAAACCCTAATCTTTGGCACTTATAAATCATCTTCTTGCACTTCTTGTCAGCAATTAAAATTTGATTATTACTGAAGGAAAACATTGAACTGTGGGCTATGCTTCATTATCCAACTAACAAAAAATAATTTTTTCTGTGAACCAGGGACATCGTCATAAATAACAACCTCTTACCTCTCATCTGAACTTTCCCACTTCTCAACTCTGCATTTTCTCCACCACTCGAATACAAAATTAGAGTTGGATTTGTCCTCAACAAAATCAATATACCAATCTTTCTGATTAGTAAAATGTTGTGAGAAACTTGAATTGAGGATAACACTCCTACTCTCCACCACCTGGCCTAGGCTAAATTGACAGCTAATCAGCCAGTTGTTGGAACAACCTTTTAGTTATTATACAACTATTGATGAAGTCCAGTTGTTTGACAAACTCACATCTTATCCTTTTATTTAAAAGTACATGCTTATTTTGTGATAAAAGTTTGGTGACCGTTGGCATGCTTCTTTAGTGATTGCGGGTGTGCCAATGGGATGCTAGTTAGCGTCTCTTGGTACAATTTCTCATGTCAATAGCTCTCCTGGATTTACCCAACCAAGTGTTCCTGCTTGTCATTTTTCAAGATTTCCAACCAAGAAATTTAAAGTCTTCTTGTATGATATCTGTGTTCTCCCCAAGATATTTTACTCTTTAGGTCCATCCTTTGGAGGCATTTGTATTAGATCACTATGGATCAGAATTCCAGTAGATAGTAGAAGTTTATGCCCACACTCCTCAGAGATCATTTACCGGTAATGCTAGGCTTTCTGGTAAGTAGCTCATTTTTTTGATGAATTTGTACCCAACTTCCATAGTTTACCCTCAGCCTTACTAACTGCTTCAATGCTGCCAGGTTATTTTGTAATATCCTAATTCTTGTCTCTTGTCCAACGGCCTCTGCTCATACTTTTCTTGATGAGTCCATCCTTGTAGTTTTCTCCAGGTCTAAGCTACTATTTCAATGCTTCCAGGTTATTCGGCAAGAATCTAATTGTTGCCTCTTATCTGGAAGCCTCTGTTTTCCCATAACACATTGTTCAGGGAGTCATCCAATGCCTTGAAGGAATAGCAATTTTTAAAATTTAATTAGCAATCTCTTTTGGGAGCTTTTTTCTCATAGTCCTCCTATTTGTAGCATTTAATATCCAATATCAATTGTTTTTCAGGTACCTTATTAGTGAGGGGGACTTGTTAAACAATTTTTAATCCTTGGTGATGGGTCAGTGTTTGAACCTGCGATAATATCATGAATTCAACATACATGAAGTGTCCTTACCTGTACATTAACCATCTGTTGGACTACCTTTCCAGTGTTGCAGCAACTGCTAGCTTCCTAAGACTCATGAAGAGTTGAAATTTGGTCCAAAGGGCACAAAGCTGGATTCCCACACAGATACTGGGACTGTTAAACTAATTACTTCATGGCAGCCACATTGTCATTTCACAATACATGTCATAGACATAGCTGCAGGATACATCTTTTACATCTGAAATAGCTAACAAGCAATAAGACACTAACAAGTGCATGTTTCAAGTTCAACCAAAATCTACTTAGCAGCTAGCTTCAACATAGATTATGATTTTTTTACTGTCCAAATCAATTGAATTTTAGACTGTCCTTCAAATTAATGTAAAACTTTATACAGGTAGCCGCAAAATTTTAAATAATCACTAAGAATGAAATATGCTAACATCCATAGAAAACCTTTCATGTACCACCTATTCTGATGAAACTATAGATATAATAATATTGCTAAAATTAAGCTAGCATTGTTACTAATAACAACTACAACAACATAGTATTGATATTATAACTAGATGCATGTGATGCTCATGGTGTTGATTTTGAACCATGTGCAGCTCAGCACATGAGGGATGGCTCCTCCACCCTTTGAGATTCACTGTCGATAAACACCAAGGGTTTCTATATGCCGCTCACGACCCCCATTGCAGACGGTCCCTTTAACGCATCTCCAAAATCCCAGGCACCTGCAAAAGAGTCCCCCTCCGACAAAGTTGGGTCCACAACCCCCGTCTTACCAAGTCCAATTAGACACCTCTTTGAAGTAGTATTACTGTATTAGGACCAAAAGGGCACACTTTAACTCGCTGTGACACAAGTCAAGATTATGTAGGAAATCCAAAAGGATCCAGTAGGGTAGGAAAGAAACCTATTGGTTGTTCATGTGTCAATCCTGATGGACATGGAAGACCCTGCCTACATCAAGGTCTAGGAAACTTGTCTTGTTTGGAAAAGGAGATGTAAGACTGGGTTGAGAATCCTTACTAGGTTGCAGCCAAATTTCACCAAATATATGGTGTAGTTTCTGGCATTGTGAGCCATTCTATGAGGGCAACTATAGAGCTAAGTGAACTTCTAAAGTTTCAGAAGGAATAGACAGAAGAAATGTCAAAGATCTATGGGGATAGAGAGGAGTAGAATAGTTTCTCATACTTTTCAAGATCAGTGTACTGCAATTTCTTTTCCTTTAGAATTTTCTCTTATAAAAACATACAGTTGTCCTTTGGCTAAGATACCATTCTATTTGGGGTGTCTTCTAGTGAAATCATCTATGATTTGTGCTTGGTATCATTTGCACCCACATAGGGGTTTTGAACCTTGTTCCCTGTGTCACTAAATGTATGATCCTAGGCCTAATATCCACCTACATAGGGGGTTTTGAACCCAAGATCCCACATTAATACCAATGTTACCATAATAGATGGACTGAACTAGTTCACACCAAGTAGAATAGGTGGACTGGATGTCATATGAAAAATGTAGAATTTCAGGTTCCATTCAAAATTCAGTAGACTTGAACATTTTTAGCATTTCATCATTTCAGGACTTGCATGATTGCAACTTTTCAGGAATTTATTCTATGATGTTTGATGGTACATGATTGGAATTTAATTAAGAGCACTAAGCCTTGTTTATCCCCAAATGTTGGTGGTGTTTGTTGTTGAACTCATTTGTCATTTCCATAGTAAAAATGTACCCTTCACTTATTCCAAAACCATTGATTGGGCTTGTTAGCCTTATGGGTTTTGGAATATCTAGTTCCCACTCTGCGAATATTTACTCCTTTTGTATTACTTAGCTATAAAGTTTAGTTGCAGCATTTTTATTGCAAATTCTTTTGTTGTTAGAAAACAAAACTGAAGATGATTAATCACTAACAGCTTTTCTTTTCTCATATATATGTAAAAGGATAGGAGAAAAATACAAAGTAGCACACCTCTGTGGGAACCCGAACTAAAAAATTAAAACCCTAATCTAATTCTGAACAAGCAAACTGCTAAGTCTAGAAACTTGAACATCCAAAAATAACAAAATCAAAGTGTAAACTTATACTTAAAAATCTGGAATAGTAGTTAATTCACTGCTCAAATATAACCTAATCTAACACTGAAAATGGAACACTTCTAGTTTTACAACAAAAACTCAATGCTCCACGAGGACATGTCCTGTAGGGTCAAGGGAAATCCCCTTGTGTTTCCCATGCCCATGGATTTTGGGGGTCACCTAGGGAAACATTTCATAGAAAGGAGGACATCTAGACACCCCCTTCCAAAGTTGGGCATTATCTTGGAGACAAGTTTATCACGCTTTTAGGGTGTTGAAGTAACCTTGCATGGCACCTATAAGAGAACTAAATTTCTAAACGAAAGGGATAAGTTTTTCTTGAGTACTTTTTGCTCTTCTACTACAATATTTCACACTCATGTCCCTTTCATGCCAGATGTTGATTTTATTGGAGACTTTATGTCAATGACTTCTATTGTCAATGGTATATATGCTTCACTGGTGGGAAATAAAGGTCTTCTACAATGACTTTATATCTTCTCAAGAATTTTGGTTTTATCTGATGTACTATAACTTTAAGTGTCTGCAACTTTGGTAATGAGGATTATCACTTTCTTGGTAGCCAATTTCACACTTGTTCACTGCATTTTGTAAGAGGTTTGATAGTATTTTGAATTGAATTTCCTTAGGAAGGGTGGTTGTTTGGCACACACCTTCAATTCTACCAAGTGGCCTTCAAATGTTGTTGTTTGGATGATAAGAGGACTGATATAATCCCAAAGGAACTACCCATATTTGTAAATTTTAGGGTTTTATTGCTTTTCTTTACTTAGGTACCCAACATATGGAGAAATGAGGCTGCAAATATTGATTAAGGCCTAAAATACACCTAGATTGTCCATTTATTGTCTAAGTGACGTTTCTAGAAGGATTTTAAAGATTATAAATTAAGTCCACTTCTCCATTTCTAAGGAGTTCTTGACATGAATGAAGTTCAAATATGATCCTTGTTGGTTTGTGATAGACGCTTAGAGTTACTGCTGCCTTGAGTTGATCATTTGGGTTGCTAACTTCCTATTGCTTATATATTTCTATGGTCCAGGCTGTGACTGTGTTTTCCTTCTCTCTATTGTTTTTTCCTCCTCTCCAGCTGGGCATGAATGTGTT
>LPNX010586117.1:16500-26892 GCA_001517045.1 Pseudotsuga menziesii
ATATTGAGGGAATCACTTGTCACACAGAAATGTCAGATAAAATATTATATCTTCCTCAAACCCTCTTCTAACTCTAAGACTCTGGATAAAGGAAGTACTGTACTTATCAAAATATGCTCGTCCATTCCAATAACAAATGCAAATCTCTTAAATCCAAGGAAGAGTTCAAGGCTCTTCTCACTGAACAACAACCCCATGACACTACTTTCCTCCTAGAGCAACAATCTGAAGGTGATTTGTCTCCTATGAGTGCAATCTTCCAAGAGGAGGAACTAGTCATACAATTTAGTGGCCTATCTCTATGATGACTTTGAAAGTTAGTATAGACACAACCAAAATAAAATTTTGAGATTCTTGAGGTGATCACACATAGGATACTTTTATTAGGTCATGCTAAGTTGGATCAACTTACTACCCATTGCCTTATCTTAAATAACAAGGGATCAAGCAAAGAAATACATCTTAGGCCCAATCAAGGGTTTCTAGACATTGTTGAAACAAAAGAGCCAAGTCAATTGATTATTTTTGATCCACCAAAGCTTATTCAATTGAGTATTAAACATAGGTCTAAAATAGTGCCAACCAACAATTATACAACAACTTGTAATTCTGGATGACCTCAACCTTGTTCTAGGTCAAATCCTTTTAGCATAGTGAAGGATACTGAACTTTGAAGGACTAGTTAGTTCGTGGAGAGATAATCAATAATGTTCTCCTTGATTCGTTACAAAACAAATTTGTTGGGATTTTCCAACTTGAATTTGGCTCTTAATCTGGGCCATAGAACCCAATGGTTAATATGTGCATCTAAGATGTCTTTGAATGTGTTGATGCATCTTCTGAAAATTCCTAGTGTTGAGGTTGGGTTGTCTTAGAAACTACTTTACTTTCATGGAGAAAGATAGTTGACTACTATAAAGAATGATCATTGAAGGACAAACAAAGCCTAAAACATTTCCCTTTCCAATTTAGATACAACTTGACAGTGTCCTAGACATATTTTATTTGCACGATGTTCTTTTTTAGTGCCATTGACCTACCTTGGTGGTTTATTGTTGGACATTAATATAATTATCTTGTCTCTTTCTATCTTCATAAGACAATAATGCAATAAGAAGTTATCTTTATATTGTAATTTTCTTATCTTATTAGTAAGAAATTAATATTATTTGAATTTGATGATATTGCAAGGGTTGGCAGAGTAGCTTGGCATACGATTGCTCAATGAAAGGTTGAATGATCCAACAATGCAGGATTCATTTGATTCACTTTTACCAAAGGACAATCCTAAGAACCACACTTTTCCATCAACTTTTTCACCTCTATTGGTCTTGTTGGTACCACTGATAGTTTGCGTGAATGTTTGAAGAATATGCAAAGAATTATAATGCAGCAACAGAATCCTACTGGGTGTTCAACAAGTTTAATCAATAATGTATTTCCAATTGAGTTCCAATTAACTTCCTGGAGTGGATTTCTAATGGAATAGTTAGTTTGAAATTTGTACATTTAATGTGAGATTTATAAGAATGGTTTTTATTTTTGTTGGGTTTACTACATTGTGCATTTGAATACACTGGCATAAACACTTCAAAAAATCACACTTGTTATACAATTCTGCCTTGGTCAAAATGAACATATTATGAATATATTTGAACTTTTGTACGTTTTTCAGTATACTCTATATACACTGTTTGAATATGTGAATATTCATGTAACTATTTGTGTTATCCTGAAAGGGATTAATACCATTGGCTCTTCATTTCTCTTCCCTACGAAACTTGTAGCTGGTTTCCTCAATGTACAACACCAAGTTTACACCAACTTGGTTTAATTCCCATTTCCAGCCTTCTTTAGCCTCCAACCCTACAACCTATCGGCGTATTATTGCACCTTTTTGGGGCAATTGCTAGTTATATATATATTTTTTCATATTCAAAGGTTTCAGAGTCGATTCTGAAACAGGCGCATAGAGAAAAAGCCTAAGAACCGTTTTAAAAAATGAGAATGTTATCTTTTATTCTAAGAGGGTTAGCCAGTACCCTTAAAAAATTGGCACTGTGTACATTAGTTGAGCAACAGAAGCCAGAGACTCTGTTCATATAAGAAACTATGTGTGGTGGTCACCAGTTAGTAGACAGATTGCTAGTGATGCTTAAGGGATGGTCTTTTACTTGGGTGGATGGTCAAGGTCTTTCGAGGAGATTTTGACAGGGTGGAAAGATGGTCTTGTTTTCAAATAATCCTTTTTCAGTTATTTCAGGTCTTGGGACGATGTTCCACAGCCTAGAATTTGACTTCCAAATATAGCCAAAGAACAAAACCTGATTATTGTAAGGGATCTTACTTTTACCATAAGCAGAGCCAAGGTGTGGGGGACAAGAGCTAGAACTGACCAGCTTCAAGGTTTTTTCCAATTCCATATGGAGAGATTGGATTTAATAAGCATAAATCCTACAGAACTAAAACCTACTTGGTTCAACAAAAGGGCAGGGGAGGCAGTTGTAGCTAAACATCTGAAGTTCTGAACATATTTATTCTGCCGGGATTTTTATTATAGAGGATAGAGCCAAGCAGATCTTTGAGGGTTACTGAAGGAGGATCGGATCATCTTCCTATTATTATTCTGTTGGAAAGAGAATAGAAAAAACCTCCAGCTCCATTTAAATTTAATCCACATTAGTTGAAGGATAAGGAATTTATGAGTCTAATTAAGACAAATTCAAAAGGGTTCGATAATACACTGGAGCAGTCTCCAAGCAGACAGTTTGCTAATTCTTTGAGTATGGTCAAGAAAATAGTCATCGGTTGGTCAATGAAAAACTTAAAGGAAACAGACATAATTGTAAAGATAATTGAGCAACAAATTGAAGATATATTAACTAGTAATGAGCTGGACAGATTAACAGGGGAGCCGTTACAAAAGCTTGTATTTCTAGAGGAAACAAATAATGTAATTCTTAGAGATCGAGAGGCTGAGCTTCGTATAAAAATTAGAAGTAGAGCTATTTGGTTGGATCTAGGGGATGAGAACAATTCTTATTTTCATAAATTTGCAAATCAAAGAGGCAATATACTAAATTTGGCATTTAAAGACATTTATTCTCAATCAGATAAAAACAATCTACCTCATATTGTGAATACTTGTTCATATTTTCCTGAATAGGTCAATGAGCCAGATAATGAAAGATTATGTGCATCAGTTATTTTGGATGAGTTAGAAATTGTTCTGAGAAAATTAAAAAAGGAAAAAAGTCTAGGGCCGGACGAGTGGACAAATGAGTTCTTTCAAGGTTTCTTTTAGCCATTGGGATAGGACTTACTTAGACTCTAGAGTAATTGAAGAATTGAGGAAAACTGGGAGTGCTTCCATGCTTTAATTCTACCTTTATTGTTCTTACCCCAATGGTGGATAACCCTGATAATTATGGGGACTATAGATAGATTTCCCTAATGGTAATAGGGTGTATAAAATAATCTCAAAAATCATAGTTGTCTGGATAAAACCAATTCTCTCTGCAAATATTTCGCTCGAACAATTTGGGTTTTTGGATAGAAGACAAATACATAATGTAGTGGGAACTGCACAGGAGGTTATATATTCTATTAAGAGCAAGAAGATGGAAACTAAGGTGGTTAAGATGGATATTTCAAAAGATTATGATAGATTATGCTGGATGTATCTCAGATTGGTTTTGATTAAGGTTGGGTTCTCTTTGGAAATGATGAACTGGATCTGGCGTGTATTTCTAATGTCAATTATCCTCTGTTAATCAATGGGTCGGCAACTGAGTTTTTTATTCCTTCTCGGGGTCTTAGGCATGAATACCCAATGTCACCCTACTTGTTCCTTACAGTGAGTATTATTGATGGCTTGGGTGGAAGGCAGAATTCAAGGCATCAAAATCGCACTCTTAGGAGACAAATCACCCTATCTCAAAATTTGAGTGTCATTTTTTCGAGCAATTTGGTACCAAATCTGCAAATGGAAGAACGAGATTAGTGAACAGAGGAGTTGTCAAGCATTCCATCTTGAAACCGTACCTTTGATTTACAGTGTACTTGCTGCTATGAACCTTTACTGCAGAAAATCGGGGGCAATCTAGCTACTATAAACCTCCATTGCCAGAAATCTAGAGTGATCTAGCTGCTAAAAACCTCTACTAATGGAAATCAGGGGCGATCTAGCTGATTAAAACCTCTACAATTGGAAATCGGTGGTGATTGAAAGGTTAATGGTAAATTTAACAGGAAATCGGGGGTAAATGGAATATTTGCAGCAAATTTCAAAGGGTGAATATGTTATTTCTTCTTGCATGATGCGACAACACCCACTTTTCCTCTTGCATGATGTGACAAGAAGGTGACAACATGGTCTGTGATTGGAATTTTGGTGGATGCGTGGCAGATAGCACTGCATCAAACTTAATGAACAGTGTTGGTTGTTTAATATCTAAATATTTTTTGAGCTATAGTGGGTTTCATATCACATCCAATCTGAAGTGGGCAGTAAAGGATGGAGGAGCCAACATTAATATATTAGGTGTAAACTTATCAAGTGTGAAGTTTACAGGGATGGAGTGTACAGGGAAAATAATCCGAACAAAATATTGTTGCAGAAGATTGAGAAAATGCCTAAAACATTCGTCCTGACCAGAATGCAACACAACCTAATCTGTAAAAGTCCCTTTATGAAAAATCAGTGAAATCGACCATGTGTGAAGTTTACAGGGATGGAGTATACAGGGAAAATAAGTTGAACAAAATATTGTTCAGAAGATTGAGAAAATACCTAAAACGTTCGTCCTGACCAGAATGCAACACAACCTAATCTGTGAAAGTCCCTTTATGAAAAAATCAGTGAAATCGACCTGAGGAGATGTAGGTCGATCCCCACGCACCGCTATGAGGTGAATTTTTCCAACCCATGACTGAAATTCCCGACCTGATCGAGCAATATGAAGTGAAGTTTTTCAACCCATGACTGAAATTCCCCACCCGATCGAGCAATTTCTCTTCCCAGCAAATCAGCAAAAACGGTGATTTCAATGTCATTGGTGGTATAGCCACTAACATTTCAAGTTTTCAAAAGATATTTGTCAAATTGGGGTAAATTAAGTTTAAGGATTTTTTTTTTAATTTATAGGTGTCCTTAGAATGAGTTATGTTTGAGGGATTTAATTTACTATTTTATAGAACATGGTTGTGTTGTTTTGAAAAAAAAAATATAAAACTAATTAATTATTATTTTTTGAAACTATGGAAGTTATTTTAAATGGTCATGTTATTTTTGTGACCATTCATTGAACTTATGTAAATATTTACATAGGGGATAACCAAATTTTTTTAGTCTCTCTGCTAGGGTTTCAGTTCGCACGTTAGGGTTCTCGGGTTCGCCTCTTCTGCAGACGTCATGGCTGCCATTGATGGAGGTTCCCAACCGCCCTCCTCCTCTGTGCTACCTCCTAAAATCAAATCTTTCATGCGCCTGGTTCCCAACTGCCCTCCTCCTCACCTTTCAAAAGAGAGTCTCCATATACATGAAGTTGTCAAACACCATTTTCAGAAGCAAATTTGATGAGGATGATGATGAAGAGAGATTGTTAATCGATGAGTTGTTGCTGCAAGGTAAGGAAAATTTGTTTGAGAATGCCACTAGGGATTAGGGCTTGTAGCTTCAGGGGGATTAGGACTTGTAGCTTTAGGCCAAATAGATATGATTACAACTAGAGGCTGAGTTGGCCTTAGTCTCGTTGCATGCAATAGATGAGGCATATCCATATTATGCTTTAAATGACGAAGAGAAACCTAGTATGCAATCCATAGCCTGTAGTTGTAATAATATCTATTTGGCCTAATACGTTTGAGCTTATTTTTACAGTAGAGTTTAATGGTGTTGACATAAGAAACTTCAGCTATAGATTGCATACAAGGAAAATATGCTCCCTCGATTGATTTATACTTTGTGTTTTGTTCTACATTTATGACTATCGAGAATTCAACATGGTAATTAATTAATTATAATGAGAGTTCAACATTTGTGTTTTGTGTTTGTTCAACTATTCCTTAATTATATATTGATCTATTCATGAACTCCAAAGGGGTACATGGAGTATTTGACATTGATTTTGAAGTATATGGGAGAGAAAAATATTTATGCTAAGCTCTCCAAATGTTCCTTCTTTCATATCGAGACCCATTATCTGTGGGCACATCATTTCCATGAATGGTGTCACACTAAAATATTCATGGTTCCTGAATGCATTTTCACAATAAAATAAACTTAGTATTGGAGGTATGTCGCAAGGGTAAATACATTTGGTCTTGCAACATGTCGCAAAAAATGTGTCATTTAGGCTGAAACATCATGCTTGAAATAGAATCTACTCTACACCTTGCCCAAATGCTTGCACAGTAGGTCTATGTTTTGTTATGGATCGGATTCACTTGTCTGTTTTCAGGATCGAGTGCCCACGCTGAAGGGCTGGGCTGCTCTCATGCTCCTCTGCCTTTCTTTATGGGCTATCATTTTTACTTTTCTTTTTTGGATACCAAACCGATGCCTGACTCCATGTTTGAAGGAGAAGGATATGTAAATATCTTTAGTTTTGATCTAGTAATAGAAGGGTCCCATCTTACTAATGAAAAAAAATCACCCCGAAAAACCCTTTACAAACAAGCTGTTGAATCTGTTTCCTTGTATGGCCTTGTGCGTCCATTGTATGGTCCGTACAATTGTACGAAACTGTGCACATGGCCAATCTATACGACTATACGGATGATTATTTGTACAGATCCAAATGACTGGATTGAATCCATATACGATTGATCTGTATAATGGTATGGACTCTGCAGGGTGTTGCTGCTCAATTAGGACACCAACGAGGGTGTTGTTGCTTAATTAGGTCACCACCAAGGGTTTTGCTTCAGCCCTAGTCTCCACGTAACCCTGTTATATGTTGTTGTTGCTTCCCTAGACCACCATCGCTTGTTGTACATCGTTGTTGCTTCCCGTGGGCTGTGAGCAACCCTAGCAACCACCGTGACTATTGTGTGCACCTGTTGGAGCCCTAACAAAGCTCGAGGCCCTAATAGGGCTTAGGTACATAGAGGGTGACCTTAGTAGGTCACCTGTGAGCTGTAGAATCCCCAAAAAAAGCTAGGGTGCACAGTAGATCAGCCCTAGCAGGGCTCGAGGGTGTTGCAACATACCCTAGTTTGGTTAGGGTAACATGAAATGTACCAACGAGAAGAAGGAAAGAGTTTTAGTGTTGTCATGAGCTTGTTGACCGCCAACAGGATTCACACTGAGACCTGTTGTAGCCCTAGACCACCATCGAGGGTTATTACAGCTGCTACGTATAACGGTCACCACCATAGTGACTGTAGTGTGACAAGAGAAACCAAGAAAGGATAAATGTTGCCACTGTTGAAGAAAACAACACCAGCCACCAAAATTATCTCTATCAACCTCAAGCAGCAAGTAGAGAAGCAGTCAAGTGTTGAAGTGTTGTTTCTATGAGATGAATTGTAAATGTCCTTTACTTATGGTCCATCAACATTTAAGTTAGTTCCACATAATTAGGAGTTGACATTAGGGTTTAACTTATTTTTCATCTTTGACCCTTTGACTTTAATCTTTTGTGGTACAAAGGTCTTTTTGGTGTTTTGACTTGTGCCACTTCGTCCTTCTCTTGATGGTATCATAGACCAAGGATAGGATTAAATGGTCCTCCAAGTATTTTTGTGGTCATAACAAGTTGTCTCAAGGGTCTCTGTGGTTCATTCATGCCCACTCAAAGTACATCTTCGTAAATAAGGAGAATTACTAAATGCTTTATCTTGATCTCCTCATGCCACCAAGATCAGGTGCTAGGTTTCTCAACTAGGGGTATCTAGTCCCTGGAGAAGGTCTCATAGCCCATAAATTAAGGAGAGGAGTGTATGACTTGCCTAGACCCGATCTAGGGCTTATGGTGATGACCTAGTAATTGACCACCTGCCTCATCCCCAGGCTGCATCAAATGATTCAATGTCAAATACTTGGTAACTGACCAAGTGCCTCCATTCTCCTGGAGAATATCCCTTAGCCCCAGGCTGAGATCCTAGTCCCAGACTAGGTTAAATTCCTGGTTGTTGAATGTTAGCATTAGAATGAATTCTTAAAATTTTGCAGACTGTAAGATAACAAAAGACAATTGCAGTAGAAACATCAACAACATCACACACATTGAACACGGTAGTTTTTCACGAGTAATGCTTTAAAGGACAAAAACCCCCAAAAATCATTAGTAATTCATCTCTTAAATGAGATGACTGAGTCTCTCAATAATTCTCAAACCCTAATGGGTTTGTACCACAGATAAAAAATCTACGAAAATGCATTTCATACAAAATTCAGATTAGGGCTTTCTGCCCTAATTCTTCTAGCTGCCCGAAACTTTGCCCGGAATTTATTCTACCTGCCTGAATCTACCTAGACTGAGACTGAACTTGCCTGAGATCCCTGTGTGATCCCTATCAACCTGTCTGTGATCCCAGTCAACCTGCCTGAACAGTCTGCTACTGCCCGAAACTCTCTGTCTACTTCCCAAGCCCTCTTTACGAGCCCTGTCTTCCTGCCCGGAGGTATGTCTGCCCTGTATGAATCCCTGTCAGCCTGCCCGAAGTTGCTATTTTTCCTACCCAGACCCTATCTGCCCTGCTCGAGCTCTGCTGCTTGCCCGAAACCCTGCTCGAGCATTACTACTACCTGTCAAAAGTCTATAGCAGGCAGACTATGGCTTCCCGAGGGTGGTAGGGGGCAAAGGTTATGCTTTTCTTGTTTTTTGCATTTTCATTATATTTTATTTATTTTTGTTTATTTTATATATTTGTCTTTTATATGATTTTTTTTAAAAGACTAAACATTTTTCATTTTTTATTTTCTTAATTTTTCATTATAGAGTACTTGAGTCAGTTTCCTAAATTTTAGGAACCTACCATCAGGCACCTAGTTTCCATCAATGTATTATATATGTCCTTTAAAATGATATCCATGTTGATGTAATTGTAACTTTGGAATGTCTTTTAAAATGATATCCATATTGATGTAATTGTAACTTCGAAATGTATTCATTCGTATATTTTATGTATTGTACCTTGATGTTTATTCTGGGATGTGTCTGTAATGTATTTGAGTCATGTCATGCCCCGATGTTCCTATCGGGAGGTTCTATAATGTAAAAAATTCATGTCAAGTCATTGTGGGTAACCCTCCTATTGGTCAAGGGTTAAAGTCCCCACAGTTGTGGGGCCCTACGGTTATTAGACTATCCTACAGAAGTTGACCCTATGTGAGTCATTGTAAGTCGGGGCAATAGTCCCCACCATTGTGTTAAGATAAGCATCCTTGTTGGTTGGAGGAGGCAAAGTCCCCACAGGTTGTGGGGCATTAGGGTTATTAGACACTCCTAGAGATGTCAGCTTTAGTAAGTAATTGTTAAGTGAGGCCGACAAGTTGGAGTGGGTTTCAAGTGAATGGAAGAATATAAATAGAGACTGAGCCTCTCTATTTATCACACACACATTCACTCATTGGGGTGCATGAGTGAGAGAGAAGACACTGGGATCAAAGAGAGAGACTACTGCTATCGGGAGATCATCTTTATGTTTTTGGGTTTTACTTTTGGTGTTGATTCTATCTTTGAGGAAGTTGCAGGGTTTTCTCCTTTATGGTTTCCCCGAGGAAAATTCTTAGTGTCTCTTGTCTCTTGTGTTTTATTGCTGTGAATGTTATTCTCTCAGTTAAAGATCCTAAGATCATAATGCTAGCTTGAATGACAAAATTCTAACAATCCATCATGGAGGAAAACTAAATATATCAAGATGCCTTATTTGACATGGTTAACAAACCCATAATTTTGGGATTATCATTAAGGAGTTGAATTTATTGCAATGGATCTACCCATAAATCAACCAAGATATGAGTCCATATTTCTCAAGGAACAATTACATTTGTATTGATCTTTTTGAGTCTACAAATCTGCAGAAATATCAACAATAAGGGTTGCTTAACGAATAACAAATTTTAAAAATTGTTGTTTTCCTACCATGAATCAACGATATCCTACATTCCAATGGGAACCCCCAATTGATACCAGGCACCACATATTTCCTACTTAAACTATTTCTTAGCCAATCTCTATATTATTTCACAAGTCAACCATGCTTTAGTACCTCCCATGTTATACCATCCAAGTTAAGTTCCAAATCCCAAAGCATGGGCTCAACACCCAATTCAGGTCCTAACCCTAAACCCAAACCATGGAATTAGTGGGTTATTCCCTCTTTATTTCATTAACTATAATGAGGATTAATGTTTTCACATTGTATCCTTTGTTATTCTCATCA
>LPNX010586117.1:46832-58615 GCA_001517045.1 Pseudotsuga menziesii
AACACATAAGATTTTCCTTATAGTGCCATGTTGTTAGAAGGAAAGCTAACTCCAACTAGATTTACATCATGGTGTAATGCATTTGATGACAATGTGGGTGTGTTAGATGAAAAACTACCTTATGAAGACTAACATACATTAGGGTTACTCACTGTGCAATGTTTTAAGAATGGAAACCAACTCTAGCTAGATTTTCATCATGGTGCATTGTGATTGATAACAATGTGGTTGTGCTAGATGGAAAAATACCCTATGAAAGCTTACACACATTAGATTTCACTCACCGTGCAACGATTTAAGGATGAAAGCTAACTCCAGCTAGATTTCCATCATGATGTAATGTATTTGATAAAAATGTGGTTGTGTTAGATGGAAACTACCTTATAAAAGCTAATAGACATTAGGTTTACTTAGCGTGCAATGTTTTAAGAACAAAAGTTAACTCCAGCTAGATTTCCATCATGATGTAATGTATTTGATAAAAATGTGGTTGTGTTAGATGGAAAACTACCTTATGAAAACTAACTGACATTAACTTTATTGATTGTGCAATGTTTTAAGGACGAAAGCTAACTCTAGCTAGATTTCCATCATGGTGCATTGTGATTGATGACAATGTGGTTGTGCTAGATGGAAAACTACATTATGAAAGATAACACACATTAGAATTCACTCACTGTGCAATGATTCAAGGACGAAAGCTAACTCTACTATATTTCCATCACGGTGCTATGTGATCAATGACGATGTGGTTGTGTTGATGGAAAACTACCTTATGAAAGCTAACACACATTATATTTCACTCATCATGCCATGTTGTTAGAATGAAAGCTAACTCTAGCTAGATTTACATCATGTTGTAATGTATTTGATGACAATGTGGCTATGTTTGACGAAAAGCTACCTTATGAAAGCTAACACACATTAGCTATTACTCACTGCGCAACGTTTAAAGAACGAAAGCTAACTCTAGCTAGATTTCCAACATGGTGCATTTTCATTGATGACAATGTGGTTGTGTTAAATGAAAATTTATATTATGAAAGCTAACACACATTAGATTTCACTCACCATGCAACGATTTAAGGTTTAAAGCTAACTCCAGCTAGATTTCAATGACGGTGCAATGTGATAATGATGTTGTGTTAAATAAAAAACTACCTTATGAAAGATAACACAAATTAACTTTCACTCATCATGCCATGTTGTTAAAAAGAAAGCCAACTCCAGCTAGATTTTCATAATGGTGTAATGAGCTAACACATATAAGCTTTCACTCATAGTGCCATGTTAGAAGGAAAGCTAACTCCAGCTAGATTTCCATCATGGTGTAATGTATTTGATGACAATGTGGCAGTGTTGGATGGAAAGCTACCTTACGAAATCTAACACACATTAGCTTTTACTCACCGTGAAATGTTTTAAGAATGAAAACTAACTCCAGATAGATTTCCATCATGGTGCATTGTGATTGATGACAATGTGGCTATGTTAGATAAAAAACTACACTATGAAAGCTTACACACATTATATTTCACTCATCATGCAACAATTTAAGGATGAAAGCTAACTTCAGGTAAATTTCCAACACTACACAATGTGATTGATGACAATGTGGTTGTGTTACATGAAAAACTACCTTGTGAAAGCTAACACACATTAGGTTTCACTCATCGTGCCATGTTGTTAAAAGGAAAGCTAAATCCAACTAGATTTCCATCGTGGTATAATGAGCTAACACACATAAGCTTTCCCTTATAGTGCCATGTTGTTAGAAGGAAAGCTAACTCCAACTAGATTGACATCATGGTGGAATGTATTTGATGATAATGTCGCTATGTTAGATGGAAAACTACTTTATGAAGGCTAAAAGACATTAACTTTACTCACCGTGCAATGTTTTAAGAACGAAAACTAACTACAGCTAGATTTCCATCATGGTGCATTGTGATTGATGGCAATGTGGTTGTGCTAGATGAAAAAATACACTATGAAAACTTACACACATTAGATTTCACTCACCATGCAACGATTTAAGGATGAAAACTTACTCCAACTAGATTTTCAACACGGTGCAATGTGGTTGTGTTACATGGAAAACTACCTTATGAAATCTAACACACGGTAGCTTTCACTCATCGTGCCATGTTGTTAAAAGGAAAAATAACTCCAGCTAGATTTTCATCATGGTGTAATGAGCTAATACACATAAGTTTTTCGTTATAGTGCCATGTTGTTAGAAGAAAAGCTAACTCCAGCTAGATTTTCATCATGGTGCAATGTGTTTGATAACAATGTGGCTATGTTAGACGAAAAACTACCTTATGAAAGCTAACAGACATTAGTTTTACTGACCGTGCAATGTTTTAAGAACGAAAAATATCTCTAGCTAGATTTCCATCATGGTGCATTGTGATTGATGATAATGTGGTTGTGGTAGATGGAAAACTACAATATGAAAGCTTAGACACATTATATTTCACTCATCGTGCAATGATTTAAGGATGAAATCTAACTTCAGATATATTTTCAACATGGCACAATGTGATTGATGACAATGTGGTTGTGTTACATAGAAAACTACTTTATGAAAGCTAACACACATTCGCTTTCACTCATTGTGCCATGTTGTTAAAAGGAAAACTAACTCGAACTAGATTTTCATCATGGTGTAATGTATTTGATGACAATGTGGTTGTGTTACATAGAAAACTACTTTATGAAAGCTAACACACATTCGCTTTCACTCATTGTGCCATGTTGTTAAAAGGAAAACTAACTCGAACTAGATTTTCATCATGGTGTAATGAGCTAACATACATAAGCTTTCCCTTATAGTGCCATGTTGTTAGAAAGAAAGCTAACTCCAACTAGATTTCCATCATGGTGTAATGTATTTGATGACAATGTGGCTGTGTTTGATAGAAAACTACCTTATGAAAGCTAACAGACATTAACTTTACTCATCATGCAATGTTTTAAGAACGAAAGCTAACTCCAACTAGATTTCCATCATGGTGCATTGTGATTGATGACAATGTGGTTGTGCTAGATGGACAACCACACTATGAAAGCTTACACACATTAGATTTTACTCATCGTGCAATGATTTAAGTATAAAAACTAACTCCAACTAGTTTTCCAATACGGTGCAATGTGATTGATGACAATGTGATTATGTTCCATGGAAAACTACCTTATGAAATATTACACACATTAAATTTCACTCATCGTGCCATGTTGTTGAAAAGAGAGCTAACTCCAGCTAGATTTCCATCATGGTGTAATGGGGTAACACACATAAGTTTTCCCTTATAGTGCCATGTTGTTAGAAGGAAAGCTAACTCCAGCAAGATTTTCATCATGGTGTAATGTATTTGATAACAATATGACCGTTTTAGATGGAAAACTACCTTATGAAAGTTAACATACATTAGCTTTACTCACCGTGCAATGTTTTAAGAACGAAAGCTAACTCTAGCTAGATTTTCATCATGGTGCATTGTGATTGATGACAATGTGGTTGTGCTAGATGGAAAACTACATTATGAAAGCTAACACACATTATATTTCACTCACTGTGCAATGATTTAAGGATGAAAGCTAACTCTAGTTATATTTCCATCACAGATCAATGTGATCGATGACAATGTGGTTGTGTTAGATGAAAAACTACCTTATGAAAGCTAACACACATTAGCTTTCATTCATTGTGCCATGTTGTTAGAAGGAAAGCTAACTCTAGCTATATTTGCATCATGGTGTAATGTATTTGATGACAATGTGGCTGTGTTAGATGAAAAAATACCTTACGGAAGCTAACACACATTAGCTATTACTCACCGTGCAACGTTTTAAGAACGAAAGCTAACTCTAGCTATATTTTCAACATAGTGCATGTTGATTGATGACAATGTGGTTTTTCTAAATGGAAAACTACATTATGAAAGATAACATACATTATATTTCACTCACCATACAATGATTTAAGGTCGAAATCTAACTCCAACTAGATTTCCCTCACGGTGCAATGTGACAATGTGGTTGTGTTAGAAAACTAATTCGAACTAGATTTTTATCATGGTGTAATGAGCTAACACACATGAGCTTTCACTCATCGTGCTATGTTGTTAGGAAGAAAACAAACTCCAACTAGATTTCCATCATGGTGTAATGTATTTGATGACAATTTGGTTGTGTTAGATAGAAACTATATTATGAAATCTAACTCCAACTACATTTCCATCATGGTGCATTGTGATTGATGACAACGTGGTTGTGTTAGATGGAAACTACATTATGAAAGATAACACATGAGATTTTACTCATCATGCAATGATTTAAGGAATAAAGCTAACTTCAACTAGATTTTCGTCATGGTGTTATGTATTTGATGGTGTTATGTATTTGATGACAATGTGACTCTTTTAAATAGAAAACTACCTTATGAATTCTAACACACATTAACTTTCACTCATCATGCAATGTTTTAAAAACAAAATCTAACTCGAGCTAGATTTCCATCTTGGTGTAATGAGCTAACACACATTTTCTTTCACTCATCATACAATGCTTTAAAAATGACAACTAACACGTTGTTAAAAGTTAAGCTAATTATAGCTAGATTTCCATCATCTTGTTATGTATTTGATAACAATGTGTTTGTTTTAGATAGAAAACTACCTTATGAAAACTAACACACATTAACTTTCACTCAATGTGCAATGTTTTAAGAACAAAAGCTAACTCCAGCTAACTTTCCATCATGGTGCAATGAACTAACACACATTAGCTTTCACTCATCATGACATGTTGTTAGAAGGAAAGCTAATTCCAGCTAAATTTTCATCATGGTATAATGTAGGACAATGTGGCTGTGTTAGATGAAAAACTAACTTATGACAGCTAACAAATTAGCTTTTACTCACCGTGCAATGTCTTAAGAATGAAAGGTAACTCTAAATAGATTTCCATCATGGTGAATTGTGATTGATGACAATGTGGTTGTGCTAGATGGAAAACTACATTATGAAAGCTACCACACATTAGATTTCACTCACCGTGCAACGATTTAAGGACGGAAGCTAACTCCAAGTAGATCTCCATTGCGGTGCAATGTGATTGATGAAAATATGGTTGTGGTAGATGAAAAACTACATTATGAAAGCTAACACACATTAACTTTATCTCATCATGCCATGTTGTTAAAAGTAAAACTAACTCCAGATAGATTTCCATCATGGTGTGATATATTTGATGACAATGTGGTTGTTTTATATAGAAAGCTACCTTATGAAAACTAACACACATCACCTTTCACTCGCAGTACAATGTTTTAAGAATGAAAGCCAACTCAAGCTAGATTTCCATCATGATGCAATGTGATTGATGACAATGTGGTTGTGTCAGAAGAAAAACTACCTCATGAAAAAGTAACACACTTTAACTTTCACTAACTGTGCAATGTTTTAAGAAAGAAAACTAAATCCATCTAGATTTCCATCGTGGTGCAATGCGATTGATGACAATGTAGTTGTGTTAGATGGAAACCTTCCTTATGAAAGCTATCGCAGGTTAGGTTTCACTCACCATGCCATGTTGTTAGAAGGAAGCTAACTCCACTAGATTTTCATTATGGTGTAATGTATTGGATGACAATGTGGGTGTGTTAGATGACAAACTATCTTATGAAAACTAACATAGATTAGCTTTTAGTCACCATGCAATCTTTTATGAATAGAAACTAACACCAACTAGATTTCCATCATGGTGTAATGTGATTGATGACAATGTGGTTCTGTTAGATGGAAAACCACAGTATGAAAACTAACACACATTAACTTTCATTTATCGTGCAACGTTTTAAGAACAGAAGCTAACTCTAGCTAGATTTCCATTACATTTATACACATACATCAATAATATAAGTGCTATGTCCAAAGTCAAATAGGAATTTGGTGGTTTTATCTAAGTTGATATCTGTCATTCTCTAATGCTTCTTGGAACTCTTATTGTTATCTCTTCATATATATTTTGTGTAATTTATATGTAAATTCCCTTTTTCCAGGGCACACAATATGTAGGGGAACAATGTTTCGTGGCATACAAAAGGGCTACCCTATTGTTTTGAATTATTGCAACTATATTACCTTTTTGAACATACACTTCATATGGTTTAACTTTAATTACAAACTACAATTCAAATGTCTTACAGAAATTGGGAGGAGTTACAATGGAAAATATAATTTTGATAAGAGGGACTATGTTAACCTCCTAATTAATGGTCAAGTTATTGGACTAGGAAGGGTTGAATCTACAGATACTACAACTCATTATGGTGGAGAAAGGATTAATGTAGGATATGTTATGGTTTTGATAATTGATGTTATTGAACCACATTTGATTGTGGAATATATTGATGAAGGGGAATTACATCCATGGAAGATCATAGATTTGAGGCATAACAAAGGTAACTCAAAATATTGAAGCACATGTTAAGTGTTTTTGATAGTACATTGCTTATTATTTTTGAGCAAATACTAAGTTTGTCTAATTTGTTGTATATTTGGAAATGTCTCTTCTACATTTGCTATTGGAGACAAGGTATATATTTTGCAATGTGGAGTGACAGTGGGTGAAGGCTCCATATTCAATACAAAGATTGGTCATAAGATGCATGGAAGTATGGTAAATAAAGGATCCATACTGGTTAACATTGAGAATTTGTTAAAACATGATGCTCTTTTGCCACATGCAACAGGATTTGAAAATACACTAGGGGTCCATTGGGATCTTATGAGATTTTTCCAGAATCAAATTTGGAACCTCATTGTCATGATCATCAAGTAAATGCTCCCCAAGATTGACTTACATTCACATGCAAAACGTTTTCTCTTACACATGATTGCATGGGAACAAGCATGTGCATTGTCAAAGGGATCATAGTTAATGTCTGTGAGGATGACATGGTTGAGGGTGAAAGGTTAGGTGAAAAGGAATTCGGTGTTTTTGTGGAAGACATAGAAAGAAATTGTGAAAGATGTAGGATTGGAGATAAGTCTATACATTGTTTGGTTAGATGGTCAATAAATGAGTTGGTGGACAATGAAAGTGATATTACAAGGGTGAATGAAAATTTCAAGGAGGTGCCCAATGAAATGGTGGTATGTGATCTTATAGAGGACACAAGTCCCTTAAACAAATGGGATGGTGATGTTTATAATGAAAAATATCCAGCCTCAATTGCTATGCACATAACGAGGCCATATAAACGGATTAAACGAGTTGTGGCTACAAAAAAAGTTGGAAACTTTCAAATACAGAGAGATGAAGAGAAAGAAATTGACTTTTGGCAGCAGATGAATGTTGCAAACAAGATTGTCTTCAACATGTGGATAGGAAATCCATTGCAGCTGCTAGAAGGGGTATGGAACTCTTAAAAAAATGACATTAGGGAATTTGCCTTGAATTCACTCCTTTCCAACACAATCATGTCAAAGAGCCATGGCCATGGCCTACCTCCTACTGTTAGGAAAGTAAAGGACATGAGGTTTAATGGAGATATTATTTGTAAGAAATCATGGTACAAGGTACATAATATTCCTCAAAGCACCTTCTATACTTACCAACATAACTTCTAATAAGGATCTGTCAATGGAATTCATGCTAACACCAACAAATGCAAACCATGTGCACATACTGTGGAAACCATAGAAATATTGCACAAAATTGTCATGGATAATTCAGATTTTTCACTGAACCAAACACAACAAGTTGAATAAGATGGAATGTCTACTCCTTTAATACTGCTGCCATCAACGTACACCCAAAGCTCTTTGTTAAAAGAGATCAATGAGGCTCTTCAAGAGCTTAATTTTCCATCAATATCACAACAAACAATGAGCAAGATTTGGAATACTCATTTTCCATATATGGCATTCTCAAAGAACACTAACTTCAATAAATGTAGTGAATGTATCGTGTTGAAAGCACAGATGAAGACAATGACTACAAAAGAGCTGGAAGAAAAGGCATGAGCTAGACTGAAGAAACATAACAAGATTGTTATGTGTGGAAGATATTGCTACTATGCCCATAGAATTATGTCAGAGTGGTATCCAAAGGAATACTTGAGCATTATCCATGATAAAATGGACAAAACAAAGACTTCAATCCCAAGATTACATGTCAAATCAAAATCTGTTGCAGGAACAAACTTGGGTTTGTCATTTTCAGGTGTGCTAAAAAATGGGCATAACACATGAGGTTTTGGTCATTTATCCCTACCATTTGTACACATGGGATCACAATTTACCAGTACATCTCTTGCAAAGTGATTGGGGACCTTGAAGACCCACACCTTGATATGTATGGTGATTTGCTTGATGAGAGTGGAAGTTCAATAAACCCACTTTCAAATGCATTACTTCGAAACTCTATTTACTCAAAATGTAGAGTGTACAAGGATTCTTTCATATCTTTAAATGGAAGCTCAAAAAAACAATATCTTGATTTTAAACCTCTTCCTCCACATTTATTGTTACAGTTGGACAATGTAGCTAGTGATAATAAGAATCGTTATGTTTTCATGTTTCTATCACTATTAACTGCACTTGGTGTCTTCATCACTATTGAGGTTGGGTTCTTGCTTATGGGGCACACCCATGAAGACATAGATGGAACCTACAGAAGAATGTCTTCCAACTTGAAAAGCATAGATATATATTTTTTATCTGAGATGATGTATACATATTGCACAATAGAAGAAAAACAAGCGTTTCCACCTAAACTTATTGGCAAAGTGTATGACTTCAAAACTTTTCTTAATGGGTACATCAAGGAGGGGAAAAATGCACTAGTTGGACATCTTAATGTCCAGTACTTCCAATTTCTTGTACTCAATGATGTTCCAGTTATGAGGTATAAAGAATCCATCAGAGACATTAAGTGGTCGGAACCACGGTGAGTTGTTGAATATAGATGATGAAGGTCGACCTATATTTCCCACATGGAAGCCATCTTTCTTACGTCCCAAATACAATGATGTTTATTTAAAAGAACTAAAGGAAGGAATAACATCATATATAAAAATGTGGAAAGAGACTATTGGCAATGAGAATTCACCAATTGTTACAAATGAGTGGAATAAAAAAATAGATTATTGGAAAAGAGTTCTTGATGCATTAGATGGAATCTATAATGACCATACACCCTTGGATGAAAGTGATTCTTCTTCTGATGATTTTTGGCCCAAGACGAGGAAAAATGTTAACGTTGATGGTAATGCACTCCATGCAATATCAAGTATTATGGATGTGGATTTCGATAATGTGACAGATGAACCGGTATATGTTGGACCCAAGTGCAACAAGCCAAATCCAACATTCGATCCTAGAACCGATGTAGAGAAAAGGACATTGTTTCTTGTTATATTAGGTAATGAGGATGAAGGAGAAATGATTTCGATGGGAAAAATCCACCTCAGATATCTCTTCCAGGATGATGACAGTGAGACCGTGAGACACTTCATGTAAAGATTGATTGGTGGCAGCCTAGTTTAGGGAAATACAAGGGAAATATTTTAGAACAATATTGGATACCGAATATCGATGACACAGAACTTTGATCTATTCCAATTAATACCATAGGTTGGGCATGGATGCCAAAGAAAGAAGATTGTAGGAAGACCAAGATAAATAAATGTGGTGTACAAGTTGTACTTGATCTGCTTGAGTGGATATAAGGAGATTAGGTGGACATGATTCATGAATGTAATTTTTATTTTTGAATGAATTTTAGTATACATGAAGAAACATATTTCAATGTTTGTAGTATAATAAATACTCTTCAAGCTAATTTTTGAGGAATTTTATATTATTTATTGCATATATGAAAATTTCACTTCAAGTTCAATGTTAATTCATGTGATGATACTTTATGCGAACTAGCTAACACCATTCAAATTTTAACTTTTCAATTTGTCTTTTACATCAGCACAACATGTCACTATATCAAATGTGCATAATTATATTCATTAATGCATGTACAAAACCCTTACCTTATTTATTATTAGCTTTTTCTCACTCTCTTAAATACCACTTTGAGCTTTTCATTTTGTTCCCCTGATGATTGGTGGAGTGTCCACTCGAAATGTAGGGATGTTTCAATACACAATTTAATTCCATAAATTCTCTTTGTCATTATGATTAACTGTGGAAATCTTCATCTTCAAGCTGTACTTGATCTGCTTGAGAAAATATAAGGAGATTAGGTGGAGATGATTAATGAATGTAATTTTTCTTTTTGAATGACTAATTAATATACATGAAGAAAAATATGTCAATGTTTGTAGTATATCAAATTTTCTCTTTAAGCTACCTTTTGAGCAATTTTATATTATTTGCTACATATATGAAAATTTTGGTTCAACTTCATGTTAATTCATGTGATGATACTTTATGCGAATGAACCTAAAAACATCTTATAGACTTGTTTTGTGAGTAAATGTAAGGAACTTGCAATAAGGTTTGAAGTGAGTTTTCCCTATTATTCGTTATTATAGTTGATATAAATTTAATTGTACTACTATGTTGCATTCACATTCATAAATATATTTTCTCGTGTAGACTTTAAAGTGGTGCCAACTTTGTACTAGTATATTAACTTATACTCAATAAATAGAGTACTAACATTTTGAGTGTGTAAGTTTTATCAGTTTGTCATCATTGTGATTGATTTTCTAGATTAAACTGTGTGAACGTTTTTCAGACCAATGTTTTGAGTGGACACTCCACCCATGCTTGTTACGAGAACCATGAAAAACTCATTGTGGACTGAAAATATTTCACATAACTTAATCCAGAAAATCAATCATTAAGTAGTAGCATCATGTTAGCTTTAATTCATGTTAGACATTATCATCAAATACATTGCATTATAAAGACAATTTAATCCATGTGAGATTTAATGCTGATCATAATGCACTGCATGGAATATAAGTATTATGGATGGAGATTTTGATACTGTGACAGATGAATGGGTATATGTTGGACCCAAGTGCAACAAGCTAAAGCCAAGATTCAATCCTATGATTGAATTTGAGAAAGGAAATATATTGCTAGTTAGATCATGAGCTAATGATGAAGGAGAGATGATTTGGATGGCAAAAACCACCTCATATATGTTCCAGAATGATGAAAGTGAGACTCTTCATGTAAAGGTTGATTGATGGAAGCCTAGTTCAGGGAAATACAAGGAAAATTTTTAGAACAATATTGGGTACCAAACCTTTACATTAAATAGTTTTTAAATGGGCCATTCTAAAATTGTGCCAACCTTCTACTAGTATAGGTGCTCAACACCAACAATGTACTAGTTACCATATCAAATTATAATTCAATTTCTTAATCATAGTAATATATACAATATTGATGTCATTACATAAACTTAATCAACTTACCATTTAATACAAACTATAGATAATATTAATAGAAATTATGTAAGGATTCAAAGTCTAAGAATTTCATCATTTTGAAAGAATCAAATTCTAAGACTGTCATCATTTTGATCTATCATGGAGGATTAGAAATGTGTAATCTAGGTGTTAACACTGTCCCTCTCCCCTCATGTTGTAAAGGGTGCTAGCTCAATGGAAGAGCACCTGCATTACAAGCACGACAATGGTGGTTTGATTCCTCCGTGCCCTAACATAAATTAATAGATGATATACAATTAGTAATGATAATATAAATATTGTAAGATATCTATATTTTCATTATAAATAT
>LPNX010586125.1:0-55648 GCA_001517045.1 Pseudotsuga menziesii
TGCTAAAGTTTTTAGTGAGATCATCCAATTGCTGACTATAATATTCAACTTGACCCCGGGTTTCTATGGTGAAAGAATGGAGTTGTCCAACTGTGTTAATGTATTCAAGCTCTCTTGAATATTGTTTTGTCTCTCTCCAACTTTCTCCGGAAATATCATGCATGTCATCTACACAGTTTATGTACTCATGCTTGCTTGAGGATGCTTTAGGAGCACAACCCTCTAGAAAACCATGCTCTTGAACATAGCATGCATAATAACAAGAAGATTCTTCATGAAGGTCTTCACATGCCCTGCAAAATGGCTTATACTACTCAACCATGTTAGTGACCTCTAGCTGATGAAGAGGGCTCTGCTCATGGTTGGGAGGCTTTCTTTGCCAAGTTGGCTTGGTAGGAAAGGTTCTAGGAGTGGAGTGAGTTTGAGTTCTTTCCATTGTGATCACCCTATTTTGAATTTCTTTTAACTGTGCTAAGTGTTTCTGCTCTGCCTGCTCCATATTTTTCTTCATCTCCATCATTTGTTTTTCATAGGCATCCTTCATAGCTGATAAAGGATCCTTGTCTTTTGGTTCACTGATTTTCAATGGATTTGAAGACCTTGAATAACCGTGGAGGTTATATTCACCAGATGACTGCATGTTTAGATCAATCTTGATTACCATCTCTTGATCCTGGAGCAAGTTAGCAGGCTCCTTGTCTCTGATCTGGTACTGCATTTTGCCACTAAGTGCCTCAATGTAATAGAGCAGGATGGTTGGTTTAGTTGGGGCATACTCAGTAGGGATGGCATTTGACAATTCCGTGAACCTAGTATTGAACGCATCCATTGTTTCTGTGTCTTTTTTCTTTATGTTGGTCAAGGACACAAGTTGATGACGAGGTTCTTTCTTTTCACCGAACGTGTTGGTGAAAGAAGTTTTGAAAGCTGCTAGACTATTAAAGGAATTGTCTGGTAAATTGCTATACCAGTCACCTGCCTTTCCATATAGAGATAGAGCAAATAACTTCATATACACATCATAATGTTGGATGACCGGATCATTTATATAAGCATTGATACACCTAGAAAAGTTCCTAAGGTGTATGGTGGAGGTAATGGCATCAGTGCCTGTATACATCGGGAGGTTCTCGATAGCTTTGTCTGGAATACGATGGGGTTGACCTACTATCTAAGAAAAGTCAAACTGAGTAAAATACTCGCCCATTATGTCATAAATAGTGGTATTAGTGTTTTCAGGAAATAAAATGTGGATGTCTGAAACAGACTCAGATCCAAGTTCTGCAAGGATCTTGCGAGAAGATAGTTTGTTTAATCTCCTCCTTAAGACCTTTTCGGGGTCAGGGATGAAATCAACCAAACCTACAGAGTTTCTTCTAGTAGAATATCTTGAGGTGTTAACTGACAGTGGAGTCGCCAGGTGGACTTAAGTCTAATTTCAGAGAGTGATTGGACTAAAAATCTACCAAAAAGGATAAAAAGGTAAAAACTAAAAGAAACAAAGGTCGTCCAAGAACAAAAAGATTTGTCCCCGGCAGTGGCGCCAAAAGATGTTGTCCGCCGATTGCACACCAGCAGCAAAAATATTCCAAAAGTTATGTCCTCACTTGAGAAAGTGGGAGAGGTGTGACCTTGGGGGAAAGCACAGAGCTAGGTACTGTCACCTACTCCTAGCTCCTCCATTTAGGCTAACTCCTAATGAAGCCAAGGGGGGTAGTCCCTACAAAAGAGTTTCTATGGATCTTAAGTTATTAAAGTGTTTTGATTAGTTGCGGATGCGGATGGGTGTTGTTTAGGAGTTATTGTGATTTAAAATGATTAATATTAAGGGGATGATGATTAATTAAAGCAATCCACGTTGCTAACAAGAGATCACACATATAAGCAAAGATTCCATACTTATAACTTAAGCATTCAAATATAATCAATTGAAATGGACCATAGACAGTTTATCAAGATAGAAAAAATTAATCAAATATAACAAAGGACCAGTGCCTTATGGAGTCAAATAAGCACGTGAAATAAAGTCTAGGAATTTAAGCTAGTGAGTATTAGGTTTTGCAAGTGCTCTTGCTATATTTTAATAGTTTTTTGTTTGTGATCTTTGCTTATGGTGGCTGGATGTCCTAACCGGTAATACCTTTAGTGGCTCCATTCGAAGACATGATGTACCTGTCTGGGGTCAAAGGTAAGTGTTCAATAACTTAACTACCAGTGCCCAGATTAGGTAGCTCGGTGCCCACACTTCGAATTTACCCACATGCCTCGGTATTTATCGAACAACGCCTGTGCGTTGGTTATGGGGAAAATTTTTAGTTAAGTTCCTCTTGTGGGGTTTAGAGATACAATGTCGTTTCTGGGTATTCCGATCGAAGATCGGTCAGAGCATACTCCGGCAAAAGGGGAAGGGGGTTAATTAATTAAAGGGATGTGAGTTGCGAATTTTATTAAGTTAATTAATTAAAACTCTCCGACAGAGAGCGCTCTTGACCTTGTCTTATGACGGTGGTTCAAGAGACTTAGCTAATCTAGATGAAACTAATGTAGGGGTTATGCAAACCTAATATGCTCTCCGATAGAGAGTGCTCTTGACTTGTGTTTCTGCAAGTTCAAGAGTCTTACTTATGAGGATTAATTGATTAAACAAGTACAAGATAAAATTAGTTGATTGGACTCTCCGACAGAGAGTACTCTTGATCCACCTTATGGTGTGATTCAAGAGATTTGCACAGCTGATTTACTTAGAAAGATAAACAATTGAAAGAACTGAGTAATCAACTTAATTAAAAAGTGATGAATTGACAATTAGTATTCTAAGATTAATAAGCAAATTTAACTTAAGCATGAACAATTAAACACAACACAATCCTCCCCAAATGGGGGAGGATGAGAGTGGGGACTTAAAAACCCCACTCGAGCACAAGATCTTTATTAAACTTTATTGCAATATGCCTTGAGGATTTTAATGCTTGAAAGGACTTTTCCAATGAAAACAAAGTAACTCTACAATTATTAAAACTTGTAAAAAGGAGAGTTCTTTTTCTTTACTTGAAACTTTTCTTGAAATTTTTTTCGAACTCTATGAAAAGGGAAAACAAAAAGGCTTGAATGAAAACAAAAGAACAAGACAAAAGAAGGCTGAAATAAAAGGAAGCGGAGGGAAAGAAAAACTAAGAAAAGGGAGAGAGGAAAGGTGAAAAAGAGGGCTGTCCTAAATGTGAAAAAGAGGGCTGTACAAAGGCAAAAAGAGGGCTGTAAAACAGTAAAAAAAAAGGCAGCGAACAGTCAAAAGAGGGCTGTCCACAAGGAGGAAAAAGAGGGCTATAAAATAGTAAAAAAAAGGGCAGCGAACAATCAAAAGAGGGCTGTCCACAAGGAGGAAAAAGAGGGCTGTCCAAAGCATGAAAAAAGGGGTGAAAACTAGGTAAAACGAGGGCTGTCCAAAGAGAAGAAAGAGGGCTACAAAGCTGAGTGAAAAGAGGGCAGCGAAAAGGAAAAAGAGGGCTGTCCACAAGGAGGAAAAAGAGGGCAGTGAAAAGGAAGGAGGAAAGGCCAGCCAAACAAGGAAAAGAAAGGGAAGCCAAAGGATGGATAGAATTAAACTAGGGCTTCCTAAGTAACCGGTAACAAAAAGAATATTAAAGAAGAATTTATAAAAGACTTTGAGATGGGACTTTGGAGGAAGATCTCCTTGTTTTTTCCTCTCAGAAAAAGCCAAACTCTCTATAGGTCCTGAAAGTCAACAATGTTAGAAGGTTCTTATGATGATGGAGATGAGTTTGATGCAGTTGAGCTCACACCCTTCTCCAAATGGCGAGATCTGTAAAGACAATCCAACTTGATACCCAGTGAGATCAAACAATAGAATCTAGTATGCTAGGAATATGCAAATCAAGATCAATACTTCATATAACTGAATATTTGTACCCATCTAGATTATGATAAACTTTGCATAATAAACCAACTTGACAGCAGCAAATGGTAAATCTTATGTTCTAATAATAGACTTCTAAAGCTAGTTGTTTGATTCAACACATAAATAACAAATTGAAAGCATAGAAAGAGATCACCTCATAGAACACATTCACCAATGAAGAGATAATCCTGTAGACCTCCAAAGTCGAAAAGCTTTATTCAATAATATAATGATTACAATTTTTGCAGAGCTTCTATGCCCAAAAGTCCATCTCAATAGAGCTGAAAGAGCTTCTTTTTAACAAATGAGAGAGTGCTAAAACCCTAAAACCAAAAAACCAACCCGAACCAGCTTAGACACCTAACAAAGAGCCCAGACCTAAACTGGAGAACCGGGAGTGAGGGGAGGCCTCCACCTAGGCAAGGCGCCCCCACTCCAAACCTGTGCACTAAAAAAAAGCCATGGATGAGGCCACATGTGTGAGTCTGGATGTAGGTAAGCTCATCCTTTAGGTCTGGCAGGAACTTGAGCTAGGTTTGGGAAGCCCACTGATGGTGTAAGCTTCAGTCTTCACCTCGATCAAATCACCGGACCAATGAGAGCTCTCCATCTCATCCTTAGCTGGAGATGACATGTCTGATAACTGATAATAAATTAATTGCTCTCTTAATGATGACTGAAGCTGAGTTATGATAACTCCAATCATCATAAGTGTTCCATGAGATGTCATTTAGCCTTTTATTTTATTAAATTTGGATTAATTTGGAGAGTTTTAGTTTTCTCCAAAATAATCATTTTTTTTTAATAAAAATCATTTTTTAATAAAAATCATTTTTTTTTAATAAAAATCATTTTTTTACTAAAAATCATTTTTTACTCAAAACTGACTTTTTTTGAGTAAAAAGGCATTATTTGTCCGATGGCTGATCTGAAAGTTGGTTCTAACTGGCTGGCTGATCAAGAATGATTTTTGGCTTAAGGTTAGAGCCTTCAATCACTGAATTCTGAGTCCGGATCATGAACGGGTTTTTTCCATTTAATTTATGGAAAAATTAACCCAAAAAACTTAGGAAAAGTAATTAAAAATTTAAAAATAATTTTTCACTGTTCGAAAAAGATTTTTTCGAAATTTTTTTATGTGACCAGATGACTTAGGAGATGACCATGATCTATCTAAATAATGTCTAGTAGGCTTATAACACTCAGTTGGGCTCTAATAACCCCCCAAGGCCCAGAATTCAACATCGGGCATTCCAGCTTTGGAGGAAGCAGGAGAAAACTTCGTCAATTATACTCGGCTGAAGGAAAAGCATAATTGTAAGGGGAAAAAACTCCCTGAAATACCCTATTTGAGATTCTACGTCTCAGGAGACCGAACCACTCAAAAATATCCTACTAGCACATTTTATTACAAACCCCGTGGGGCCATGGTCAAAATTATTCAAATAAAAAAGTGACTAGCCAATATTGGCTAGATAAGCAGACGGATCAACTGATACACTAGAATCAGGCTTTGAACAATTTTGTCAACCGGTGGCTACTCAAGTAGCCCAACTATGGTACAAAAAGTTGGATAGCAATGTTAAAGGAAAGGCTCAATACATAGAAGTATTTTTTGATAATGATGAGTATGAAGGGGATATGTATGAAGAGGGGCACACTTCATATCAAGAGGAGGCATATAAGACAGTAGTTGAAGAAGAAAGACAAGAATAAAATCAGCCTTCATTGGACAAAGCAAGAATGGCAGTACTTTCAGCAGTTCCTCGCTATCACACGATCAGATGCAAGGGTGTGGTATTGGGACAAAGAGCGTCAATTTTGGTAGATGGAGGAGCTACACATAATTTCATTTATGTAGAGATGGTGGAGAAAATAAGGATACCAAATGAACCATTCGATGGCTTCACAGTTGTCATTCCAGGTCACAACACCATGCAATGCAAAACATGGGTTCCAAAGCTGCAAGTCACCATAGGTAACTATACTTTTGTTGATAGTTTTTATGTGGTTGATGTTGCTGATACTAATATAGTATTGGGAGTGCAATGGTTGTATTCTATAGGATAGAATTTAGTAAATTATCAAATTTCTGAAATGAAATTTCAAGATTCAACAGGGGTACTAAGGGTTGTGAGAGGGAAGCACACTTACCAAAAACAAGGAGTAAATTGCAATAGTATGAGATATATATTGAGGCATGGTGATATTGAATGGGATGTTGAATGTTATATCACCTCTCCCAAGCCAAAAATCAGAATTTATAAACACCCAAAGGAGATAGAGACACTTTTGCACAAATATGAAAAAGTTTTTCAGAGATCTTCCACATGGACCACCTGAGAGGGGGGTTGAGCATAACATTGTTCTGGAGGAGGGTACTTTACCCATTCAAATATCACCTTATAGACATCCCAAGAAGTTCATATATGAGATTGAGAAGACCATTCAAGAACTCTTAGAGTTGGGACTCATTAGACCAAGCTCTAGCCCTTATGCTTCTTCAGTAGTGTTGGTAAAGAAAAAAGATGGAACTTTGAGGATGTGCATAGAATTTAGAGATTTGAACAAGAAGACCATAAAAAATATATATTATATCCCTAGGATTTATGAGCCCATGGATGAGCTATTTGGAGCTCAATACTTTTCCAAAATTGACCTTAGATCTGGTTATCACCAAATTCAGATGAAGGAGGAAGATGTGCAAAAGACTACTTTTCGATGTCATTACGATCACTTTGAGTTTCTTGTTATTCCATTTGGGTTGACTAATGCTCCAGATACATTTCAAGCATGTATGAATAGAATCTTTTGCAAGCAGCTTAGAAGGTTTGTTTTAGTCTTCTTTGATGATATTCTTATTTACAATAAAACTTGGGAAGAGCACTTGCAACACCTAGAGATTGTGTTGAAAACATTGCAAGAACAGTCTTTGTATGCTAAGATGTCTAAATGTTAATTTGGGATGAAAGAACTATTATATCTTGGGCACATTATTGGGAAAGATGGAGTGAAAGTGCACATGGAAAATATCAAGGCTATCTTAGAATGGCCATCACCAAAAAACATCACAGAATTAAGAGGCTTCATTGGAATATGTACATACTACAGGAAGTTTGTGAAAGGATTCTCCAAGTTGATTTCTCCACTCACTGATTTGACTAAGAAGGATTCTTTCAAGTGGAATGAAGAGGCTGAAAATTCCTTCCAAAAAATGAAAGAGGTAATGAGTAGTTGTCCCATACTTGCATTACCTGATTTTTCTAAGCCTTTTGTTGTTGAATGTGATGCCTCAAGTGGAGTAGGGCTGTCCTAAAGCAATGCCAACACCCTATAGCCTTTGAGAGTAGAAATTTACACCCTCATGAAAATATTTACTCCATATATGACAAAGAGATGTTGGCCATCATGCATGCCTTGGCCAAATTCTGACAATACATGGTAGGAAACAAGTTTGTGGTGAAAACTGACCGTAATAGTCTAAGACACTTCCTTACCCAAAAGGATATAAATGAAGGGAAACAAAAGTGGGTAATCAAGATCCAAGCTTATGATTTTGATATTGAATATGTGAAAGGAAAGAATAACATTATAGCAGATGCATTATCTTGAAGACCTTCTTTTTCTCTTATGGACATTGCTAAAAATTGGAAAGACATGGTACTAGTTGAATATGCAAACGATAAGTTTGCTTGTGATGTATTAGATGGAATCATGGGATATGATAACTACATAATTTTGAATGGGATGATATATTATAAGGGCATAAGTTATTTGGTTTAATATTCAAAGCTTAAGTACAAATTTTTGCAGGAAGCACATGATTCCCCACTAGCAGGTCATCCGGGGATCTTCAAAACCTATAGGAAACTAAGGCAAAGGTTCTATTGTAAAGGATTGAAGGAATATGTTCAGAAGTATGTCAATTAATGTAGGGTATGTCAAAAAAACAAATCAGAACTCACACACCTTTTTTTTTTATTACAACCATTGCCCATTCCAGAGCAAAAATGGGACAGTATATCAATGGATTTCATCACTGGTTTTCCCAAATATTTGGGAAAGGATTTCATATATGTGGTAGTGGATATATTGAATAATTTTTATCATTTATTTTCTGTTACATCCTCTTTTAGTGCTGCAAAAGTGGCTGATATTTTTTTCAAATAAATCTTCAGATTGCATGGGCTCCCCAAGAGCATTGTGAGTGATAGAGATGGTAAATTCATGAGTGCTTTTTGGCAAGAAATTTTCAGATTAGTGGGAAATAAATTGACTCGAAGTACAAGATACCATCCACAAACTGATGGGAAAACATATAGGGTGAATAAATGGTTGGAAGGGTACCTCTGAAACTATGTGGGAGAACAACAAAAAGCTTGGACCAAATGGCTACACTTGGGTGATTTTTGCTACAACACCACCTTTCACATGTCAATAGGGATGTCTCCTTTCAGAGAATTATTTGGTTATGATGCACTTACATTTGATGATATAATATTTGGTGATATTAGAGCTCCAAAAGCTAAATATTGGGTGGAAGAAAGCCAAGAAATTTTAAAGCTTTTAAAAGACAATTTGTCGGTTGCCCAAAATCAGCAAAAACAATATGCCGATAAACATAGAGAGGAAAGGACCTTTCAGGTTGATGATTTAGTTTGTTTGAGTTTGAATCCATACAAACAAACATCCCTCAAAATAAATGGATCAGAAAAGCTAAAGCAAAGATACTATGGGCCCTACAAGGTAATTCGGAAAATTCGAGAAGTAGCATATGAGTTGGAACTTCTAGAAGGGAGTAAAATTCATAATGTATTTCATGTTTCTTGTCTGAAAAAATATATTGGTCAGAAAATTGTCATCTCAGGTACACTTCCTCCTTTGGATGATGAAGGACAGCTCACACTTATTCCATAAAAATTTTTGAAGACAAGGGAGAGAAGATTGAGGAGCAGAACAATCAAAGAATACTTGGTGCAATGGAAAGATCTACCAAGTGAAGATGCCACATGGGAAGAGGAGGATATTTTGCAGCATCCAAATCTAAAATTACTTGAGGACAAGCAATATAATGTGGGGAGGACTATAATGTCCTTATTCAAATAATTGCATAGCAGGAAAATTCCATCAATCCTACTAGTTCCCTAGGTTGGGTGGAAACATTGGGAAGTTAATAAGGGAGCTAATAAATGGTGTTTAGACATTAGAAGGAATAAATATTTATTTAATGGAGTTAATTAAATTAATTCAAGTGAAAAATTAAATGGCTATGGAGAATGGAGAAACATGGAGACTGCGGGGCCCACTCAAGCTAGAATTCATATATTAAATGGCATCCTCCTCTTGTAATTTTGAATCTATGGGAATCCTAATGTTTTGGGATGGATTAAGAGGTTAATATACTTGTCAATATACTTCATAGTTCTAATTTGGGATGAATTGTAACTTACATGGGAGAGGAAGAGCCAAATGGGAGTTTCATGGACACTTGGCTAGATTCCCCTTACATTTATGATAGCTATGACACCAATGATGGAGATTATATGATAGTTATGAAACAAGTCAGATCTAAATGCTGACATAATAACATACTGAAATTTCAGTCCTGAATAGAGCATCTTGGAGGTCGAAATTGGGAGTTGGAGAAGGCCAAGAAGCTCCTACTCAAATGTGGGAGAAGAGGGAAGGTGAAGAGAGAGGCCACATGGCATAGAATGAGCAGCCACACCAATTCGACTTGGATTTGGAAATTAGAATACCAATAATTTTTATAAAATATAGGGATAATCCATGAGAAGAATTTTTTTTCTCATTTGTGAAATTGTCATTTGTGAATTGTGAAAGCTAGTGGATGACTAGTTTTCTTGCTTAAGCCAATTTCGAGGGTTAAAGATTCCCATCCTAGTTGGTGTTTAGAGAGGCCACTCAGGTATTTCATGGATATTTAATGGAGTCTTATTTGCAGGATTAAGCTACAGTAAATCATGTGGATTCTTCTATTGCAACACTCTCTCTCAACTATTTCCAGTTTTCACACCATATTCATGCCAATGGAGGGATTGCGCTTTGGGTGAGCTATTGATCTCTTTGGGGAAGATTCTAATTCCCATTATATTAATTTATGATGTATATCCTCTATATTTCAAGTTTAGAATGCTCTCAGGTCAAAATACCCAAAATAATTCATGTAAAAATGTTGAACAATGAAGAAATAGTGTCATTTCCCCACTATATTGTTGTGAACCATTGTAATGCTCATGATTTCGAATTGGGAGAGCCTTTAATTATCAATTTATGATTGAAATAAGTTAAATATTATTATTTATTCATTTTCAGAAAGTTTCAAGTCGAAATTCCCAATATTTGTATGTCAAAATGACTTTTAATGAGCAAACAATGACCATTTCCACTCTATTTTGATATATTCCATGGTAATGATTATTATTTAGAATGGAGGAATGTATATATGATAAATGTATGATGGATGGAATGTAATTAATTTATATTTCAAGTCTCATTTTCATTACTTAAGAATTGGAATCTATTTTACTCATTTTTATTGCATTGGGAGAAGATTTGGTGCATTTTCCCCAAGCGTCGAAATTATGACTTGGGAGTTGTTTTGGAAAAAGTAATAACAGAATATATAAACTGAACCATGATGCATATGAGACTTTGAAAATGTTTATTACACACAGACAGCCTCTGTTAATAAATTCAAGTGACTTTGGGATCATTTGTGAATCCATTTCCGATAACTACCCAGGGGGAATTGGAGCCCCAATTTGCTAGTAAAGGCTCCTACTTTGAACAGAACATTAAACAAGTTTTTAGATGTAATTGGGAGGTAAAAAAACATACATGATAATGATATTTAATTTATATTGTCATTCATGTGCCTTCAGAGAAAATTTGGAAGCATTTGGGTCAATTTGGAGGTCTAGACATCAAAACTAGTCAAGAGCCAAAACTGAGAAAAATTGGAAAATTGGGCATTTTAAAAAAAATCCAAAAATGGGACATTACATTCTAGCCAAGGTTTGGTTTATTATTGATCAAAATTTTTAAGCTATGACAGAGAGATATAACTGTAATTCACCATTTTTAATACAAGGAGCGGGATTCTTCAGACTTATGTGTCTTAATTTGTCCTAGTCCTGGCATCTCTGTTCGAAAGCTAGGCCCACCTTCCCACAAAGATAATTGAGTTACTTAGATTCTTTGATTATTTTGTTATGTGGTGTGAAAATTACAGTAGATGCATTATTTACAATTAGCTGCAATAGTAATGGTTAATCCAGTGTGTTTCCCTTGACACTCAATGTTTTCATTCCTATTAAGTTGCAACTGTGTGGTGTGATAGTCGACTGTATAGGATAGTTTCTATTATGCATGTGTTCCATTAGCTGTTACAGTCAAGCTCAACTCCAGTTCCTTTTAGTTACTTATATTTTTCATGTTTTTTAATTTAGTCAAGTTATAGTTTGGATTTTGTTTGGTTCAATTACTATTGTTATCAATTCTTAGATTAGTTGGATTAAACCGATTACGATGGATTCACATATAGTGTGATATTTCTAGGATTTAACTTCTTGAAAAAGTAAGTCTAGTTATTTATTTCTATATTCGTCAATTCCTGGATTGATATTGTAGGAAGGTAATTGCATTTTTGAATTCTTAGGTGGGTAATTTATATTAGTTTATCCATGAGGGGAGTTTGACTAAGAAGATAGGTCGGAGAATTAATATTTCATTCATTCAATCAAATACTTAGTGTTTATGCATAGACAGTGTTAATTATCTTTGAAATAAAAAGACTTCCCTAGGTTGACAATTTATATTGATCATTTTGTATGTTAGTTGTAAATAACTAGCATATAGAGTGACCAACACTCTCAACATCAATTTGTTGTCATAATCATTTCATTGTTATAAATCCTTTGTTTTCAACTATCACATCAATCACTTGTCATATCAAACCATCATAGTAAATCATGTCAATTAACTACTATCACATGAAATCAATCACTTGTTAATTCACTACTGCACTTGTCATCAATCTGCTACCATATTTAAATAGTCAACTCATACGTCTTGTCATACATAGTTCACATAGAACATTTTTCACATTCTTAAACCAAATCCAAGTATTAATGCCACCTTCTCAATTACTTAACTATGAGTACCAAGACTATACCAGCAGAACTTTGATATACAGGTGAATTATTTCAAAATTGGGAGTTACATCACCTTAGTATTGTCATTGTCTTACTTTATTTGTCATGCTCAATATATTGTTTAACCCTGTGTTTCTTTTCAAAAACAAATGCACCACATCAATGATTTTGATCAGCAACCAATCTAATTTCTCATTGACCTTATTGACGTATATGTCTGCAAGTATTCATTCATGTAGCAATTGTTAATCATAAAACACTATGATCTCTTCACTCTTCTAAATTTCTGCAATCTTAGGGCTTGACCACAATAGATATACCCACTATATTAAAAAAAATATGATTACCAATATCTTAATTTTCTGCAAACAATTGGGACTTATATTGATGCATCAAATTAGAATGCGACTTTTGCAGTCACTATGTGAAGGAGCATACCCTTGCAATTTCAGAACTTTACCAAAACTAGACTCTGCAATTTCTGTGTGAAATGTACAAACTCAACATGAGGATATAAATTGAACATACCTTGAGATTAGAGACACGTCCTGTGATTTCAGTGAATTAGAACAAGACTAAATTATGTATCATGTGATCACTATCACTTCCAAATGATTTGTGTATTTACACTCAACTCAGATCTTCCCATTAACTGAGGATGCCTCTCTTTCATTCTTCAAATATTACTCAATCTCTTATACATCTTGATCAATGTGTAACCCCATCAAAACACACATCCATATATTTTTCATTTTATTTTTATATGTAACAAAAAAACCCTCCACACATCCTTGTAGTTCACAAGTCTTTATCCTCATCACTTGCACATCCATTTGAAACCTCTGATGTGCATTACCACTATCCATGTGAAGATCTGGGTTAAGCCACTTCAGATGTATACACGAAAATCACAGTGTTAGTTTGACCCTAAGAAAGTCCAAATAGATTGCAAAAAAATATGACTGCTGACTGTTGTTGATGATCACTGAGGGTTTCCAAGGCATGTGCTGGTAGAACCCTTCAAAAATTCAGGACTTTTCATCCAAATTTTCAGAGTTGAAAACTCCAAACCTCTGCTGTTGTTTTGGATGAAAAAGATAAAGCAAATTGTTGTCTCACACCCAAAATTTCATCAGAGATGATGCCCAAAAATAAGAGAAGAATAAGAAGATAAAAAAATCTTCACAAGCCTGTTGTTTCTTCCTTAGACACCCAAAAATCAGAACTACAACAACTGAAATATGTGCAGTCAAACCCTATTACTGTAAAAAAATCATACTGTAAAAACTTTGACTGCTACTACAAGACACCCAATCTTTTCCCAAAAAATATGAGATCTCTTATGCACCAAATAATTTGTGTATTAAATGAGTACGTAGATAGGTATATATACTAGTTTTCCAAAAACATTGAGCCGACCTTTCATAATATTTTTTATTTTTTATTTTAATTTTTTAATTTAATTTATGGATCTGACTTGTAGGGTGACCAAAGTAAGTATTTTCATTATTTTATTTTTTATTTTAAATGTCACACAATCTACTTAGGTCACCAAAAAAAAGGTTGTGTGTTGTTGCACCAATATTTAATGATCAACATGTCTTAGGGTTAATTGTAAATTAACCCAATACCTCTTATGGCCTCATTCTTATGGTGATACTCCAATAAGGTTACCCTATATACCATGTGAAAGGGTTTCAAGTGCTTTCATGTTACCCTATGTGTGTGGGTTCCTTCATCATGCTATCTAACCACGCCAAATGCAAGTAGTGAAATCCATGACCTTTGCAAGGGCATCAGGGTCTTCATCAGGGGTTCCAATTCTTCAAAAAGTCATCAAGGACCTCTAAGCCATCAATTGTGGGTCCAAGGGATTCTTCGTCAATCTAAGGACATCATGGGTTATATATCCTATTAATGACCGTACAAGGTCATCATCATCATGTAAGAGCTCCATGATCCAACAAGGGTTGCAATATCATTACACCATCAAGTGTGGGTCCAAGGAATTAATCAGGGATTATTCAACAAGAAAGATGCTTCATAGGCTTCTTCAACCACCTCAACCACACTAGGATATCCTCAAGGGTCAAGATCCATCATGACATCATATATGGGGTAGATGGTCTTCTCATTGGGTACTATGATACCATCATAGCATGAATGACCATAGAATGGGTCATTAATGCTTCTCAAACCCATCTATGGTTTCTCCATCTGTCAATAAATGCTCCAGGACCATCTCCAGGTTCTTCAACACCATTAGCAAGGTCTTCGGCATCTTAAACAAGGTGGTGTCTCCAAGATCCATCCTTGTAGGTACAAGGATCTTGTCAACTAGATACAAGGTGCTTCAAGGCACAAACTCACTCTGTAATGGGTCCAAGGATCAAACTCACTTTGTAAGGGGTCCAAGGATCAAACTCACTTTGTAAGGGGTCTAAGGAACTGGAAGTAGGACTTGGTGGAATCAATGACAATCTATGGGGCCACTACAGTTCCATGTTTGCATCAATGAAAATTTCATCAACAATCTCCCCGTTTGTCATTGATGACAACAACTTATGCTCCCCTTGTGAGCATGCTCCCCTTTTGTATTCATCTCTCCCCCTTTGGAATCAATGGAAAAGGGTGACCACATACATGTATCTAAAATCACTAATCATTGATCATTTCTCCCCCTGTCAATATGCACGATCCTAGGACCTACCTATATTCTTGGAGTAACCATCCTTTCTCCTTTGAGTTCAACCTATAGCATCATGAATTCAAGGTGTGCCAAGGTCTTTGAGAGACCTCACACTTAGATTTCCATATGGAATTCATCCTCCCTACTCTGATCAACCTCTCCTATCTACAACTGCTCGGTCTTCTTCATCCATACTTGTTTTTTGGCATCTGTCCTTTTAGCATGTGTTCCTTCATCTGTACTAGCTTTCCTTGATGGGTTTTTTTTCGTGTACTCCAACAATATTGATCTTTGTTCCTAAGGACACTACAACTATAAAACCTCATCATACGATAAAATGTTGCAGTGTGACCAACATGGTTGCATGTCTAGCACTCAACTAAGTTGTTGGAACTTCCAACACTTATTTGATCAACTTCATGTCTCCATGCGTGAGAGTGTCCATAACTATAGAGATTTGTCTTCTTATCTTCATTTCTTCCCACATTGGTCTTCTTCCAAGGTTCATTGGTTCTTCTTGCTGATATGTAGGAAGGAATCTTGCTCAGTTGATTTATTTGACTTGCACATTCTTGGGCTTTGTGACTAAACCCACTGTAGGTGTAGCATCTCAATGTGTGACAGGTGGTAACAATATGTCCAATTTTTTTACATGCCCAGTATCTAACGTTTTCCCTGGGAATTCCATCCCTTATTCTTTCATAGAGTCTACAATCCATAGCCTTATGACCAAGGTTAGAACAAAAATAAAAATAACCATTAAATCCACTTTCATACCTAGGCCTTTGATTCCATATTAGAGTTGTTTCTTTTATGATCTTGCTTTGAGGAATAGACCTAACTCCTTGTTTCATTTTTTAATTTTTAAAGTTCTTGTTTTCATGTGTAGGTGCATGGGGAGAAGCTTTAGATGTTGATGGACCTGCTTCTGGAGTCTTCGGAGACCAAGTCTCATCTTCATATTTTTCTTTGTCCTTCTTGTAACTAAGAATAGTTTTGTCGAGTGGAGATCTCTGGAAATCCAAGATCTTATCTAGGACAACTGAATCATCCTTGAATTTGAAAAAAGCTTCAGTATTCTCACCTATCTTACTGAGACCAAATACCTCCATTTCCAGCTTCTAGATTGTCTCCTCCTTTTCTTCCAACTGAATCTTCAGGATTTCTTCTATCCTCTTGGATTCCTCCAGCTAAGTCTTCAGATCATGATTGACCTCTCTGTTTTCTTTGAGCTCTCCAGTAGGCTCTTCTAATTCTTCCTTTTGAATAATAAATTAAGTCTTTAGTTTTTCAACTTCAGAATCCTTGTCTTTCATTTGATCCCATGACTATTTGTCCTTATTATTTAGCTTCATAAGCAACACTTTCATTGTCATGGTCTTCAGTTGATATTCATTCAAGGATTCCAAGATTTTCTTTTTGAACTTCGTCAAGTCACGCTGGTTCATATTTAGTGTGTTCATAAACCAGTTGACTCTGAGATCAATATTCAATAGCATGAGATGTATCTCTTGTGTATCCTTTGATAGCACTTCATCATCATCTGCAAGAATCTTCTCAATTTCATAACATAAGATATCATTAAAATCACAAGATTCCATACCTTTACTAAATTCCTCTTCTTGCTTCTCTTCTTCTTAATTGATCTCTTCTGGGGCATTTTCTTCTAATTCCCAATCTGTCTTCTCAAGTTTTGGTCTTTCCTTTTGATAATCGCTTTCCAACTTGAACCATAGATCTTTGGTTGAAGTGTACTCCCCTATAGTTTCTTTCATTGAACTAGGAAGTCCATCCATGAGAAAATTCAAGGGTGTAGTATTGTCCTTCTTTGCTTCTTTTTGTGTATATGATTTTTCCTTCTTGTTTGATGGAGTGGGTGGATTAATCACAATATACCAAACACCAAATTTCTTCAGATAAGCCTTCATTTTTCTCCTCCAACTGAAATAATTTGTCGTATCAAGTACAAGCATGTCATTTCTTGATGACTCTTCTTTTTCCTCCATTGTGTCTAACGATATCCTTCAAGCTTGGTAGGATTGTGACGAACGCCTACTCTGATACCAATTGTTGGACACAATGGTCACACTAAGAGGCGGGTTGAATCAATGTGTGAGAAATTTATAAAAAATTTACCTTCCTTTATTCAATCAGAGTCTATCAATCATTAATCACATAATTATATGCATCAGCTAAGTCGACCATAATTCATAAGCATAAACATCACATCAGAATAGTATTTGGAATTTGATCTTTATTTATTGTACATGGAAGACAACAATCTTCTTGATTACAATCAACACCAACTCATGAGAAGAGAACTAACTCTAATAGCACCCAACCTGATTTTCTTAGCTCCAAGTAAGAAAGGGTTGAGCATTCCAATACTCAAGGAAAAGACTTCATTGCAAGTTCGATGCCAATTGTAACACCCCAGTTTTGACCCTGTTGCATTAAATGTACATGATGTATATATTGTAATTAATCATGGTGTGGAGCTAAAGGAAAAAGTCCCACCAGCAATTTGGCTATTTACGTTTCGGCGATTGGACTCGTTGTTGATGGTATATTGTGATATATGGCACATATTAGTTTTGGCATCATGTAAATATGCATTTTAATTAAATGAAACCCAACCAGATATGTCACTGCAACCATAATGAAAAGGGAATGATTTTCCTAAGGATAGGGGGGGGGTGGGAGGGGGGAATGTTAAACCATGAGCCTATGGGGAAAATCCATGTGTCAACCACCCATTTAAAACTTCTGTTGTTAGTTGGGGAAGTTATGGCTGGGAGGGGNGTTATGGCTGGGAGGTGGTGGGTGGCAGGACTGCCAGTCCTTGCCCACATGCACACTCCACCAGCTGGCTCATTCCCTCATGCAGAGAGCAAGGGATGGACCATGATTCCATTCCTCCATTCTTGCATGACTCCACTCTCTAGATGGTTTTGGGGCTCACTCTCATGCAGATGATGGTTCTCTCACCTTCTCACACACAAGATTCTGCGTTGTGTTACCTAGGCAGTGAGCTGAGGAGCTATTTTCTCTGTCACCCATGATTTCCTTTGGATAATCCATTCACGTTCTATGTCTGTAGGTTCTCCTTATCGATTTGGGGCCTATGTATACATTTTTCCTCCTGTCCATGCTGAGAGTCTATTTTCTCTTCCATTTCAGGCTGTGTAATTTTTCGTCACTTCATTGTTCAGCCCAGGGCTGTGGTTTTCCCCACATTGTTTGTTTGTTGTGGTCTCATTCATGTTTTGAGCTACTATAGGTTATTATTGAGTCCTTTTGGCCACAATAGGGACAAGAATGACTCAAGAATTGATTTCCCCTGTCCAAGCTGTGAATCGCTTGTTTGGCTACGTGTATGCAGTGGTTGGTGTTCATACTATGTTGGAGTGGGGATGAGGGCTTGGGTTGCTTGATAAACCTGGTCTGTTTGGGAACCACACAGACAGAGCTATAAGGCTGGCTTTCTTCTCCACAACCCCTAAATAGCACTAGAAGGGAGGTTAGGGCCTGAGGGACTGTTTAGCAGAGAAGGGACTGATTTCCTTGTGTTGGGTGTGTGTGGGTGTCCTAGAATTTAGGCTAGTTATGGTGTAGGTATCCTTAGCTCATGAATGAGCTCACCAGCTTAGCATTTAGCCTTTCCTAGCTCCTTGATGGCCTGATAAACCCAATTGTGTTGGCTTGGATGATTTGTTGATGGCCTGATAAACCCAACTGTGTTGGCTTGGATGTTTTGTGTATCCTTGGCTATGTGTAAGCCTGCTTGTTCCTTATTCCTTGGGGAATCATGCCCAGCTCGGGGGTGCCAGCATTGCTGAGAGATTAAGGATCACATTGGCCTATGGTTGGGTGGAATGTTGCAGTGATGTAGCTGGTTGTGGAATGAGTTCTTTATAAGATAAGTATTATTGTCCATTTTACTTCTGCGATCATATTTACTATTAATGAATTATCATGAACATGTTAAATGCTTAAATGTATGGTTTTGTTTCTGCTGTATGATAATCATGTATGCATGTTTTTATTTCCAAGCAATTTTATTTCAGTTATATGTATGCACATGTTCATGGGGCTAGTTTCCCAGATGGATAAGGTTCAGTAGCGTCCTATTCATCGTTCAAAGGGTCGAGGATGTTACAGAGTGGTATCAAAGCTATCGTTGCAGCATTGGGCCTCAAAGGGCCATGAGAAATCGGCTAGCAGAGGCAGGTTGCCCTCTGCCTAGTAGGAAAAATGTGAATGAGAGAAAATTTTCAAAAATTTTTTGTTGAAATTTTTGAAGTGCCAAGCTCGTTGGATTGTCGAAGGACTTAGTTGGAAGCTCCTCTGATACATCGGATAGCATAGTCAGAAGGACACCCAACAAGGGACAGTCAAAAAGAAATTTTGGAAAAATTTTCTAAGTGTCGGACCATTAGCTCATTGGAAGACTCAGTATGAGGCCCCTCCGATGTAGTAGATAGTTTAGTCGAAGGGCCATCCGACACAGACCCAACATCAATGCGAAGTAGTTAATGGGATAGCAGACACATCGACAGAAGAAAGAATATGGAGGCACCAATAATTCGGCTCCATTCAGCTAAAGACTGCCGAAACGGTAGTGGAGATCAGCCGAATACCACTAAAACGCCGACTCGTTTAGTCAAAATAACATCCGATAAATACCATCGGTGTCTGCGAGAGATAGAAGATGAGGACACCAACGCAGAGGAGAAGGAAGAAATGTTTTGCAGAAATTTTCTAAGTGGTGAAAACATCTGAAGTCTTTAGCTGAAGACTGTCAATACGTCGGTGTGTCTAGATGGATGGACTTCCGATACATTGGCAAAGAACAGGTGAAGACAGATCCGCAGTGTCAGTAGAGATATCTGGAAGACCGTCAAAATGTCGATGAGTTTAGTTGATAGAACCGTCGATGATACGTCGAGGAAAACTAGTTGAGCAAGTAGCCGATGCAACGATGGTAAAGGGAAGAAAATGTTCCGGAAAGAAAAATTTTCCAAAATTTTTCCTAAGTACCGGAACCATTGGAGAAAGTTAGAGGATAAGAGCACCGAGACTTTCAGCTAGAAAGGAATGAAGGTACCGCAATGACAACAAAAAATAGATGATGAAGGTGCCAATACGTCCGCAGAAGAAAGGTGATGAAAGTGCTGATATGTTGGCAGGAAAAGGGTGATGGAGCCAATACGGCGGTGAAAGATAAAAGGAAGTTAGCTGAAAAATTATAGTTGATCGAGGAGCCGTAGTGTCGGCGGAGATCACTAGAAGACCGCTGAAATGTCGACAAAATTTAGTTGATCGGGTAGCTAGCGTGGTGGCAGACGAAGGAGGAAGTTTGGCCAAAGTGTTAAACGCATCGAAGAATTTTAGCGGATGGAGCAGCCAATGTAGTGGTGGATGAGAAAGGAAAATTTTCCGCAAATTTTCCCAAGTACAGAAAACATCAGAAAATTTTAGTTGTTCGAACCGCCTACATGTCGGGAGCCAGAGGAAGATCGGTGCAAAACATGGAAAAAACTTAGTTGATGGGTCTGCCAACACATCGGAGAAAATTAGTTGATGGGACCACCGTCATGTCGAAATAATTTAGCTGTTTGAGCCACCGATGCGTCGAAAACGTTTAGTTGTTTGATCTGCCAACATGTCAGAGAAAACTTGTTGTTTGGGTCGCCGAAGTGTCGTAATCCTAGTCAACTAAGGATCTAATATGTCGGAAGATTAGTTGGGATGAGACCCGATTTTACAAGGGAAAATTTTGCATTTTTTTAGTGAGGTTTTTGGTTGTTTTTCAGTGGATTATTCAGCAGTTGTCAGTGGATTATAGGGCTGAAAAGGAAGAAAATTTTGTGTTTGGGAAAAATTGTTATTTTATGATTTTTTCTAGGTGAAGGTAAGTAATTCGGATTTATATCAATGTTATGCATCTAATAGTTGTGTTACTAACACATTTGTAGAATCCTAGACACCTTCAAGGGCAGTACTCCAGATAGTGTAGTTTGGTAAGTAAGTGGTGATTTAGTTATGAGAACCCATGACGGATATGATGCTCAGGATTCTTATGAGCATGCACGAGATGCCATGCGAGAAAATGTCCATAATGGAAATGATGACATAGATTCTAATGGAAGAAGATTCCAATAGACACTGTCATATGTTGCATGCACCATGAGAATCTTGATTAAATCCCAGGAAGAGCAGCATCAGTTGAATGCTGCTAGGTTGCAGAGCTTGACAGACTTGCAAAGAAAGATAGACTCTGGACAGGATACAACAAGACTGGAAGGAAGTAAGAGTAGTACTAGGAGAAGAAGAAGGACCTCTAATGGATCATCTGACTTCGAAGAATCCAGCAGGGATTCAAGCTCATCTCTCATAAAAGAAAAAGAAGGAGACACCATAGGGATCGCTCTTGGGATGAATTTAAGAAGGCTAAGCCTCCTACATTTGATGGTGAGGTAAAGACTGGACAAGAGGCTGAAGCTTGGATTCTTGAGATAAAGAAGTACTTTCAAGTTCAGGATTATTCAGGAAATATGAAGGCAAGGGTTGCCATATTCAATCTGAATGGAAGGGCATCCATTTGGTGGGAACACTTCAAGCAAGTAAAGAGGATCAATGAAAGGAGACTTAAGTGGAAACAGTTCAAGAAGTATTTCAAGTAGAAATACCTCTTTGACAGGTACTATGATGACAAGATTAAAGAGTTCCATGAGTTGAGATTGGGGTAGCAGACCCTAGAAGAGTATGCAAATAATTTTTTGGAGCTGTTAAGGTATGTTAGGTATATCAGAGGTGAAAAAGTCCATTGTTTTCTAAGTGGATTGCCTCAGTATTAAAAAGACAAAATTGAGTTTTATGAACCTAGAACTCTTGAAGAAGCAATCAAGAAGGATAAGTATTGCTATGAACAAAGAAAAGGTAAACCAGATTACCATAAGGCATGGAAGGACAAGAAGAATGAGAAGTTTGACCAAATAAAGAAAGGTTTCAAACCTTCTAACTTCAAGAATCGGTAGAAGTAGCCATCCCAAGCCGCGAGTAAGCTAGTTGGAGTGATAGGAGAAAAGCATGAAGACCCACAACATAATAGAGAACCACCTCAATGTTGGAAATGTAAAGGACCCCACCTGCGCAGATATTGTCCACTCGATATTGTGAGTGTAAGACCAGCTTACAACATTCAAGAAGTAGAAATAGTGGTTCAAGTAGCAAGGGCAATCCCTACGATCTATGCAGCACTGGAGGACCGCTAGGTAGATCACTAGTCAATTGTGGTTGAAGTTGCAGGTAAGATTTTTGAGCAATATGTTTTTATTTTGATTGAATCTGGTTCTACTCACAGTTGCATTACTCCTAGAGTAGTGGAGATTTGTTCTTTTAAGAAAGTAAAGCATAGGAAATCTTGGTTAGTTCAGCTAGCCACTAGAACCAAGAGAAAGGTTAGTGAAGTGATAGAGAAATGTCCATTGGTCATGAATGGGTTGGTCATTTGTGTCAATCTAAATGTTCTACCACTTGGTTCCTATGATGTACTCATTGGAATGGATTGGTTAGAAGCTCACAGGGTGAAGCTTGATTGTTATAATAAGACTTTTGAATGCATGGATGAAGAAGGGAACCCAGTAGTTGTGAGAGGTATCCCAAAGGTGATTTCAGTAATGCAGTTGAAGAAGTTCTGTAGGAAGGGTTGCCAGTTGTATGTAGCTCATATTTTGGAGGCAATAGGGGACAAAAAATCATAGGTTCGAGGACTATCAGATGTTACATGAATTCAAGGATGTGTTTCTTGATGAGATTCCAGGGCTTCCTCCAAAGAGGGACATTGATTTCACAATTGAACTTGTGCCGGGAGCAGCACCAGTGTCCAAGACACCCTACAAGATGAGTACACCAGAGATGCTAGAGTTGAAGATGCAACTACAAGAGTTGTTGGAAAAGAAGTATATCCAAGTGAGTGTGTCTCCTTGGGGAGCACCAGTTCTATTTGTAAAGAAGAAAGATGGTACACTCAGGTTGTGTATTGATTACAGATAGTTGAACAAGGTTATTGTGAAGAATAAATATCCTTTCCCTAGGATTGATGACCTCTTTGATCAAATGAGGGGGGAAAAGGTATTTTCCAAGATTGACTTGAGGGTTGGTTATCATCAGGTGATAATCAAGGATGAAGAATCTTCTCACCAGTGCACCAGTATTGAATGTTGCAAGTCTAGAGAAATATTTTGTGGTGTGTACCGATGCATGCGGACAAGGGCTTGGTGTATTCCTTATGCAAGACAACCATGTGATATGTTATGAGTCGAGAAAGTTGAAATACCATGAGAAGAACTATGCCATTCATGATCTAGAGCTTCCATCCATAGTACATGCCCTCAAGATGTGGAGGCACTACTTGATGGGTAGAAGATTTGAGCTCCGAACAGACCATTGTGGTCTGAAGTATCTATTTGATCAGCCTACTCTGAATGCTAGGAAAGCAAGATGGCTAGAGTTTTTATGATAGTTTAATTTTGAAATAAAGAACATAAAGGGAAAAGAGAATAAGGTATCTAATGCACTCAGCAGGAAGATGCAAGACATGCATTTGGCATCTCTTAGTATTTTCTAATCTGATTTGAGGCAACAGATTGTTAATCGTACTAATGGAGATGAATTGTATGAGCTAGTGAAAGACAAATTGCAGCAGCAAATTCTTGAGAAGAGATATGAGGGATATAAGTTGGAAGAAGATGGACTTCTTACTTATAAAGGAAGAATTTATATTCCAAATGTAGCATATTTGAGGAGACTTGTCATGGACGAAATCCATCAAACTCTGTATTCTCATCACCTAGGATACCAGAAGACGATTTCTACTGCCAGAAAATAGTACTTCTGGTGGGGAATGAAAAAGGACATTGCTGAATACATTTCAAAGTGCATGAAATGTCAACAGGTAAAGGTTGAGCATCAACACCCAGCAGGTTTGTTGCATTCTTTTCCAATTCCATAATGGAAATGGGAAGTTATTTCCATGGATTTCATTACAGGATTGCCGATGACTTGGAGACAACATGATTCCATCATGGTTGTGGTGGACAAGTTGACAAAAGCAGCACATTTTATACTGGTGAAGTCTACGCATAAGACTGATGACATTGCCAAGATCTTCATGAAGGAGATTTTCAAGTTGCATGGATTGCCTAAGGCAATTGTCTCTGACAAAGATGTCAAGTCCACTTCCAATTTTTGGAAGGGGTTGTTTGGAGATTTGGGTACAAAGCTAAACTTCAGCACTGCATACCATCCTCAGATAGATGGGAAGACAGAGAGAGTTAATTAGGTGCTCGAAGATATGCTTCGCATGTACGTGATGGACAAACCAACCAAGTGGGAAGATTACTTACACTTGGTAGAGTTTGCTTATAACAATGGATATCATGCATCCTTGGGGATGAGTCTGTATGAAGCTATGTATGGAAGAAGGTGCAGGACACTAGTGACTTGGGATAATCCAGTGAACGGGGTTGTGATTGGTCCATAACTGCTCAAGGAAATGGAGCAGGAGGTTGTAAAGATCAAACAGAATCTGAAAGCAGTACAGGATAGACAGAAAAGCTATGCAGATAAGCATAGGGTGAACAAGAATTTCAGTGTTGGGGATCATGTTTACCTTAGAGTGAGGGCAAGAAAGAGTTCCTTGAAGCTTGGAAGTTGTGCCAAGCTGTCACCAAGATATTGTGGGCCGTTTTAAGTGCTTGAAAGAATAGGACCAGTTGCATATAGACTTGCATTGCCTGCTAGCACTAGAGCTCATAATGTTTTTCATGTTTCTTTGCTTAAGAAATATGTACATGATCCTAACCATGTGATAAATTGGGATGTGATTCAGGTGGAACCCGAGGGACAGTTCCAAATCAAACCAATGTGCATCCTCGACAGGAAGGTCACAATGCTCTGGAACCGAGCCATAGGGTAGGTAAAGGTGCAATAGGAGCACTACAAACCTGAAGAGGCTATGTGGGAGTTGGAGGATGCCATGCAATTGGAACATCCATTTTTGTTCAATTCTGCGAAACACTGAGGTGATACCAGTGTAGCATTTTGATCAATTTTGTAAAGCATTGAGGACAGTGCTATTGAAGGGGGAGGGGAATGTAACACCCCAGTTTTGACCCCATTGCATTAAATGTACATGATGTATATATTGTAATTAATCATGGTATGGAGCTAAAGGAAAAAGTCCCACTAGAGATTTCATTGTTTATGTTTCGATGATTGGACTCATTGCTGATGGTATATCATGATATACAGTACATATTAGTTTTGGCATCATGTAAATTTGCATTTTAATTAAATGAACCCCAACCAACTATGTCACTGCAACCATAATGAAAAGGGCATGATTTTCCTACGGATAAGGGGGGTGGGGGGGAATGTTAAACCATGAGCCTATGAGGAAAAGCCATGTCTCAACCACCCATTTAAAATTTCTGTTGTTGGTTGGGGCAGTTATGGCTGGGAGGTGGTGGGTGGCAATATTGCCATTCCTTTCCCACATGCACACTCAACCAGCTGGTTCATTCCCTCACGCAGAGAGAAGGAGACGGACCATGATTCCATTCTTCCATTCTTGCATGACTCCACTATCCAGATGGTTTTGGGGCTCGCTCTCATGCAGACGGTGGTTCTCTCACCTTCTCATGCATGGGATTCTACGTCATGTTACCCAGGCAGTGAGCTGAGGAGCCATTTTCTCTATCAGCCATGATTTCCTGTGGATAATCCATTCAGGTTCTATGTGTGTAGGTTCTCCTTACCGATTTGGGGCCTGTGTATACGTTTTTCCTCCTTTCCATGCTGAGAATCTATTTTTGCTTCCATTTTGGACTGTGTAATTTCTCGTCACTTCATTGTTGAGGCTAGGGCTATGGTTTTCCCCACATTGTTCGTTTTTTGTGGTCTCATTCACGTTTTGAACTGTTGTAGGTTATTATTGAGTTGTTTTGGCCACAATAGAGCCAAGAATGACTTAGGAAATTATTTCCCTTGTCCAAGCTATGAATTGCTTGTTTGGCTATGTGTATGCAATGGTTGGTCTTCAGACTGTATTTCAATTTCTATGTGAAATGTACAATCTCAGCATGAATAAATAAATTGAACATACCTTAAGATTAGAGACACGTCATGTGATTTCAGTGAATTAGAACAAGACTAAATTATGTATCATGTGATCACTGTCACTTCCAAATGATTTCCATATTCACACTCAACTCAGATCTTCCCACTAATTGAGGATGCCTCTATTTCATTCTTCAACTATTACTCAATCTCATATACATCTTGATCAATGTGCAACCCCATCAAAACACACATCCATAGCTTTGTCATTTTATTTTTCTATGTGGAAAAAATACCCTCCACACATTCTTTTAGTTCACAAGTCCTTATCCTCATCATACGCACATCCATTTGAAACCTGTGATGTGCATTACCACTATCCATGTGAAGATATGAGTAAAGCCATTTCAGATGTATCCACGAAAATCACAGTGTTGGTTTGGCCCTACGCAAGTCCAAAGAGACTGCACAAAAATATAAACGCTGACTCTTATTTATGATCATTGAGGGTTTCCAAGGCATGTTCTTGTACAACCCTTCAAAAATTCAGTATTGTTCATCCAAATTTTCAGAGTTAAAAAATCCAAACCTCTGATGTTGTTTTGGATGAAAAAGATAAAGAAAACTATTGTCTCATACCCATAATTTCCTCAGATATGATGCCCAGAAATAAGAGAAGAATAAGACGATAAAAAAAAATTCACAAGCATGTAGCTACTGCCTCAGACACCCAAAAATCAGAGCTAGAACCACCAAAATTCGCATTCAAAACTTACTGCTGCAAAAAAAAATCAGAATGTAAAAACTTTGATTGTAGCTACAAGACACCCAATTTTTTTTAAGATATTGCTGATGCAAATCAAAATTGCTCCTCCACTGATCCTCCAAATTTCCTTAGTCCCAAAAAATCTCAAATCTCTTATCCACCAAAAAATTTGTGTATTAAATGAGGACGTTGACAGGGTATATATACTAGTTTTCCAAAAACATTGATCCGACCTTTCATAAAAAACAATTTTATTTTTAATTTAATTTATGGAGCTGACTTGTTGGGTGACCAAAGTAAATATTTTCATTATTTTATTTTGTATTTTAAATGTCACAAAATCTACTTAGGTTGCCACAAAAAAATGGTGTGTGTTGTTGCACTAATCTTTAATGATCAACATGTCTTAGGGTTATTTGTAATTTAACCCAAGGCCTCATATTACCTCATTCTAAGGGTCATACTCCAATAAGGTTACCCTATATACCATGTGCAAGGATTTCAAGTTCTTTCATGTTACCGTATTCCTATGGGTTCCTTCATCATGCTATCTAACCGCGTAAAATGTAAGTAGTGTACTCCATGACCTTTGCAAGGGCTTCAGGGTCTTCATTAGGGGTTCCAAGTCTTCATCAATCATCAAGGACCTCTAAGACATCAATTGTGGGTCCAATAGATTCTTCATCAAGCCAAGGAAATGTTCATGGGTTCCATAGACTTTCAAGGACCATACAAGGTCATCATCATCATGTAAGAGCTCCATGACCCAACAAGGGTTGCAATATCATTACACCATCAAGTGTGGATCCAAGTACTTCATTAGGGATTCTTCAACAAGAAAGAGGCTTCATAGGATTCTTCAACCACCTCAACAACACTAGGAGACCCTCAATGGTCAATATCCATCATGACATCATCTATGGGGTATCTGGTTCTTGTCATGGGGTATTTGTGGAAATTGAACCCAAGTGTTAGAAAAATTACACTCACAAAAATTGCCAATTACACATGCAAATTACACACAAAGGAGACTGAATATGGAGCAAAACACTAATTTGTATTGAATAAGTGTACAATATCCAACCTTGTGAAGTCATAGGCTACCACAATAAATAATTACATGAGAGATTTGAATTCATTGGGATTCCATTCGAATTTGGCCAAAAGAAGGCTTACTAAATCTAGGCAAATCCCCCATAGGTGCATAAAGCAGTTTCCAAATATGTCTAGGAGCTCATGAATTGGAAAAATCAATTAGACAAGCTAATAGATGATGGAATGAAAACTCATACATGCTTTTCTTAGGAGAAAAGAGTGGAGGATGATGAGGACAAAAAAAAGTTAACTTCACTTAGTCAAACTTTCCCAATTGCCTTAAAACTCAGCAAAAGCAGACAATAAAGCAGAAAAAGCAGACATGCGCTAGGAAGGCTAGGAATAGATCAGATTTGATTCCAAGTGGTTTCCCAAGTGCTCCATGACTCAATTTTAGCAATTTTGACCACTTTGGACATGTGGAGGACAACTTGCATAAGGTAGAATATGGAAACTAGGAAAATAAGACAAAAATGAATTAATTAATGTCTAAGGTAGCTAACTATGGGTTGATTATTCTAACATTCACCCTTAAGCATGACTTATGAGTAAAATATCAGAAAATTATAGGGCCTAGCAACAAGGATTAGTCACCCTTTACATACTGCATGTCCATTTAACCAAGGAAAGAGGAAAAAACCCAATGGGAAAAATCCTCCCTTAAACATGGACAGTAAAACAAAATTTGAAAATCTTGTCATCACTCATGCTTCACAGCATGATCAGCAATCCCTAGCAGTGATTTGAGATTGCTGAATGTCTTCTCACAAAAAACTTTGGTGAAGATATCTACTACTTGTTCTGAAGATGAACAGAAGAGTAGGTGAATGGTGCCATCATGCACAAGCTGTCTAATGTAGTGCATATGGATCTCAATGTGTTTGGTTCTCTGTCTCTGAACTAGATCATTGCAGATTTGAATGGTACTCTAATTATCACAATAGATAGTAGTTGATTATTCTGATTCAAAGCCACACTCACCAAGTAACCCCTGTAACCATAAACATTGAGTTGCTGCATTTACAACTCCTCTATACTCTGCTTCTATAGATGAGAGTGCAATGGCACTCTGTTTCTTGCTTGACCAGCTAATTGGTCCTTCAGCAAGCATGAACACATATCCTGATGTTGACTTTCTATCTATGTTGTCACCTACCCAATCACTATCAGTAAACCCAATCAAATCAAGATCAAATTTAGCTTTGTAGAAGATCCCATGAGTCCTTGTTCCCTAAACAAAGTTAAGGATCCTTTTGGCTTCCCTCCAATGGATATCATGGGTCTGATCCATGTATCTTGAAGCCACACTTACTGCATAATAAATATCAGGTCGATTATGTGTAAGGTACAACAAACACCCAATTAGTTGCCTATACAGTGTATTATTTACCATAGGTGAAGAATCTGCTTCTTCAAGCTTAACTCCTGAAAGGAAGGGAGTCTTGCTTGGCTTGTAATCCTTCATGTTGAACTTGTTCAAAAAATCCAATGCATACTTGGAATGATGTACTTTTATTCCATGTTTGGTTTGAGCAATCTTGAGCCCCAATAATTGGCTCAATAACCCCAAATCAGTCATAGAGAATGCATGGTTCATTGCATCCTTCAAGGAGTCAATTTCATCCTTTGAGCTTCCTGTAATCAGAAGGTCATATACATATAAGAAAATAATCATAAAAGAACCATGAATCAGCTTCAAATAAATATTAGCATCTGACTTGCATCAAACAAAATTCAATGATAGAAAAAATCCATCAATCTTGGCATACCAAGCCCTGGGGGATTGCTTAAGCCCATACAATGATTTCTTTAGCCTGCACACAAGAGATGGATTAGTAGCAAAGCCTTGAGGCTGCTGCATGTAAATATATTCAGTAATATCTCCATTCAGGAAAACACACTTCACATCCACGTGGTGTACCTCCCACTGCTTCGAAGCTGCAATGGCTAAGGCTAGCTTGATGGAGTCCATCTTTGCCACTGGTGCAAAGGTCTCATTGTAGTCTATGCCATGTACCTATGAATATCCCTTGGCTAACAATATTTCCTTATATTTCAAAGTTGAACCATTAGCAGCAAACTTGGTTTTGTAAACCCACTTACACTGAACTAGCTTCCTCCCTAGGGGAAGATCAACCAGCTCCCAAGTGTTGTTCTTTTGGAGTGAGATGAACTCTTCTTTCATGGCTGTTTTCCATATTGGATCATGTGATGCATATTCATATGTATGTGGGTCTGATTCAACCATCAGATAGCATTTCTCTGCAAACAAAGGGTCTTTCATACACAAATCACTCTCAAACTGAGATCTAGTCCTCCTAAGATCATTAGGATTTCCAGCTAGTTCTCCGGCTGCATGAATGGTCTTTGCTGCCCATTTTGGTATTTTAGGACTGTTAGTATCTGCAATTAAATCATCATTATCAGACATATCAGAATCAGCAAACTCAACTATCTCTTCACTTACATTCAATGGTTCTGGTGGTGAAGAGGATTCTCCAACTTCCACTGCTGCTAAAGGCTCTTATTGGAACTGAACACTCCTTTCAATGAAGGATTTGTTTGTGCTCAAATTGATCATATTGTACCCTTTTGAATATTTAGAGTATCCAACAAATAGACACTCTTGGCTTTGGGGCTGCAAAGCCTTCCTCTTTTCTATTGGAATTCTAGCCCAAGCCCTTGAGCCAATAATCCTGAAATGGGTCACATCTGGCATGTGCCCACTCCATGCTTAGAAAGGAGTCATACCATCAAGCTATTTATGAGTCACCCTATTCTGGATATAGGCTGCACAATTTATATCTTCGTCCCAAAATGTTAGTGGCAAATTCTTAGCCTCCATCATGCAGGTTGCCATCTCTTTCAGTGATCTGTTCTTCCTCTCAGCAACACCATTTTGTTGTGGTGTGTAAGGGATAGAATGCTGCATCTGAATATCTGCATCAGCACAATATTTAATGAACTCATAATTGACATACTCACCACCATTGTCAGATCTGAGGACCTTTAGTTTCCTCCTAGACTAGTTTTCAACCAAAGCCTTAAAGACTTTGAAGAATCCAAAAACTTCAGACTTGTGTTTCAGGAAGTAAACCCAGTAGTACCTATAAAATTCATCTATGAATGTCAATGCATATTTTGCCTAACTCATTGAAATATGAGGAAATGGGCCATCAACATCACTATGGATTAACTCAAGAGGTGCAGAGGTTCTCTCATGACTAGCTTTCTCAAATTTATGCTTTGGGTGTTTTCCTAAGATGCAACCTTGACAGACTCCTTTGGAAAACTTAATATTTGGTAACCCTACGACCATTTATTTTTCACTAATATCAGAAAGATACTTATATTTAAGGTGGCCAAATATTTCATGCTAAAGCTTGCTTGCCTTATTAGCATGAACCAGAAGAGTAGAGGGGTTTGAGTAGGGTAGGAAGTGTGAGCACATGTATACCTTCGAAGTGTGATTTGCAACTCCTTTTGCAATGACTTTACCACTTGAGATCTTTGTGATATCAAATTCATCAGGGGAGAATATGACCTTCTTTGGAGACCCTGTGTGGGTCATCTGATACACTGATAAGAGGTTAGAGGCAAGACCTGGAACATATAATACATTGTTGAACTTACCATGGTAAAGATCAATCCTCCCTTTTCCCAAACTTTCAGTGAGAGAGTCATCTCCCAGTAAAATTGGTGGACCTTTTGACATGTCAAGTGAGGTGAATGCCTCCTTGGTTGAAACCATATGTCTTGAAGCTCCAGAATCAATGATGAAACTAGGTGAGCTTGTTGTGCCAGCAACCAATGCATGAACTCTCTCTTTGTCTTCTCAATTTGATCCTCCTTCCCTCTTCTTTGAGCTATCAGGAAGGGAGATTCCATTATTCTCTAGGAGTTCGGTAAGCATGTCAATTTTCTTCTTCATGCAGGAGCTTTCAGGATGATTTCCCTTACTGCAGTATGCGCACTTGCTCATTTCTCCCTTGTTCTTCTTCTTCTGGAAGTTCTTCTTGGAACCTTGGGGCTCCTCTGGAGAATTGTTCTTGTCTCTCTTTTGCTCAGGTGCCTTCTTAGCTTTCTTCTTGCATTTTGAATCCACCCTCAAATCTCCAGCAACCAGAGCTTGGTCTTTGGAAGGTTTGACGGTGCCCATCATCACCAATTTATCTTGTTCTTGTGTGAGAGATTCCATGAAATCTGCAAGGATAGGCATTTTCCAGGATCGAGCTGCCAACTTTGTGGCATGGAAGGTCAAGACAAACACTGAATAGTCAGTTCTAAGCTTCGAGAGTATGGCCAAAACCAGTTGATCCTCCTTCTTTTCGATTCCATGCTATTTTAGCTACAAAACAAGGGCTTTGAACTTGGAAAAGTAGAGTTGCAGGGATTCGAAGCTGTTGGGACTCAGGGAGATCAATTCATTTTCAATTTGATGTCCCCTCATCTCATATGTCTTACCAAAAATATCAACAATATTCTCCCATACTTCATTTGGTGATTTTAATCCATCAAGATGGAAAAGGAGGTCTCTGGATATGCTCAAACACAGGAGACCATAGGCCTCATCCCTCCTGTTGTGCCATTTAATTTTCTTTGCAACTGCATTGGGATATGCTTCTATTGCCATAGTCACTATGTAGAGGAATTTTTCTCTCAATAGTATCTCCATCTTTGCTTTCCATTCAAAGAAGTTAAATGGAGTCAAGATGATCTTCTAAGATTGATCCATAGCTCAGAAATTGTCCCTTTAGTCAGAAGAATGCTCCCAGTCAATGATGTCAAACCTGTAATAAAAAATTGGAAGGAGAGAAATAAATATACAAAGACTCTAATACCATGTGGAAATTCAACCCAGGTGTTAGAACAATTACACTCACAAAAATTGCCAATTACACATGCAAATTACACACAAAGGAGACTGAATATGGAGCAAAAAACTAATCTGTATTGAATAAGTGTACAATAGCCAAACTTGTGAAGTAATAAGCTGCCACAATAAATAATTACATGATATATTTGAATGCATTGGGATTCCATTTGAATTTGGTCAAAAGCAGGCTTACTAAATCTAAGCAAATCCCCCATAGGTGCATAAAGCAGTTTCCAAATCTGTCTAGGAGCTCATGAATTGGAAAAATTAATTAGGAAAGATAATAGATGATGGAAGGACAACTCATACATGCCTTTATTAGGAGAAAAGAGTGGAGGATGATGAGGACAAAAAACAAGTTAACTTCACCTAGTCAAACTTTCCCAATTGCCTTAAAACTCAACAAAAGCAGGAAATAAAGCAGAAAAAACAGACATGCACTAGGAAGTCTAGGAATAAAGCATATTTGATTCCAAGTGGTTTCCCAAGTGCTCCATGACTCAATTTCAGCAAGCTTGATCACTTTGGACATGTTGAGGACAACTTGTATAAGGTGGAATATGGAAACTATGCAAATAAGACAAAAATGAATTAATTAATGTCTAAGGTAGATAACTATGGGTTGATTATTCTAACAGTATTATGATACCATCAAAGCATGAATGACCACAAAATGGGTCATTAATGATTCTACAACCCATCTAGGGGTTTTCCATTGTCAATCAAGGCTTCAGGACCATCTCTAGGGTCTTCAACACCATCAGTAGGGTCTTCATCATCTTCAACAAGGTGGTGGCTCCAAGATCCATCCTTGTAGGTATAGGACCTTGTCAACTGGGTACAAGGAACTTCAAGGCATAAACCGACTCTATAAGGGGTTCAAGGATCAAACCCATTTTGTAAGGGGTCCAAGGAACTAGAAGTGGGACTTGGTGGCATCAATGACAATCTGTGGGGCCACTGCATGTCCATGTTGGCATCAATGAAAATTTCATCAATAGGGGTTTTCTCATGTGACCTGAATTTAGTGATTACCGTAGACCTTATTTCCCTCCTGGATAGTTTGTTAGGGACTATTGAGGCAGAACCAAGGAGGATCCATGATTCTTTTGAGGATTTGAAAAACCTTGATCTGATTTGCATCTCCACTTGATACCAAACTCATTTATGGTAACTTTAGAGAATAGTAGTCTCTACTGTAGAATTGGATCATTGTCCTCAAGAAAAATATATCATGACTTTTGGAACATAAATTTGGCATATGGAATAAATCCTCTTTGATGACATAATCAAAATATTTTCAAGAATCTAAGTAGTAGTATACTTTTCAAGAGCAAAGTCGTGCCTCCTCAACGATGGTGAGAATGTAAAAATGTGATTAATTATTTGATGCGTTGGTCAATTATATCTCACCCTCTTGCTCCCTAGGGTCTCTTAGCTCAAGCTCCCTAGGAGATTCATATGGGGGACCATATCATAGATTTTTAAGAACATGTGTCCAACCATGATTGTTTTGTAGTGGTTGGGATATTCACTACAACATGATTTATGGACTAGGTGAATGGTGTGATGAAACTAGGCCTATTGCATACCACTAATGAAAAAATGGTTGAACAAATAAACCAAGGGATTAATTAGATAATGAAGGTAGAGATTGAAGATATTTTCTTAGAAAACATCCTCATCAACTGTTGTTATACCAAAATATCATCACTTTCATTTTATGAGATAGGTATTCCCTTGTTTTCTCCAGTCCCTCAAATTTTTCCCTAGAGAAATGAATGTTCAAATTATCCCCTTGCAATTTTTCCCTGTTTTGAGCTGGTAACGCTCCTCTTCCATTGACAAAAAGCGTTACCCAAGTCAACATCACTCCTGGTAGATGAGCAATAAGTGGTTCCATCGCTCCTACCCTCACTGCAAGAAGCGTTACCCCCTTGTCACCGCCTATTTGCTTCATTGGAGGAGCGGTGCTCAAGTTTTCAAGAAAAAAAGAGAAGCTTCGAGAGGCTTCTCGAAGCTTACCTTCGTGGAGCCTCATCCTTATGGTTTAGGACCAGCTGGAGCTTGAGATCCTCCCTTTTTGGATCTAATCTCCACTTCACCCGTGAGATCCTCAATCATTCCTATCCTCCTATGCCTTTAAATACTGGCTCACCCCCCATGGGACAAAGGAGGAAGAATTGTGTTGCATACCCAAACTCTATCAAAATCATTCTTGAGTATTGGGAGACAAGGTGAAGTTAGAGGCAAGGAGTCATTGGAAGGAACTCTCAACACCAAGGCATGAAGGTTGTAGTCTCTCCAATCATTTATTAATAAAAAATGTCTTTTCTTTCCCATATTTACTGTTTCATGTGTTTATATTGCTTGATTCCTTGGTCACAGGCATAAATCTAGTTCATTATATTGTATGCTATCATGTTTCTCTTGTTGTTTTCCATATTTTATAGGTTCTTTTGTGAGGATAGCGAGGACAATATTCGAGAGAAGTATCATGGAATTTCATTCAACTAATTAGGGTAAGTTTAAAATTTGGTGTTTGTGTTTTGTTCTAGACTTGAACCATTCATATCTAGGGAACCAGCTCTTTCTTTCAAGAGGTGTGTATTTATAACTAACAACTGCTTTATTGGTGTTCATCTCCTGAACTTCCTCTTGCATGTCTTGGTATGAGAATAAGTGCCAAGAAGGTGGGGAGAGGTAACTTTAATTGGGAATTATCCAAGGACATTGTAGAGAGTGGGGGTATGTGAGAGCATGGATCTTATATCAATGTTAGTTGGGAGAGGGGAGTGGTGAGGGAAGATGTATCACTAGAGGTTTATGGGAGAATGGATGAAGGAATCACTGATGGCATCTCCTCTGTGAAATGAAGAGGTGTTTTTATGGTGAAGGAGGAGGCATACACAACCCTTATGGTCGGGTGAGGGGGAGAACATGAGTGAAGGAATACTGAATTTGGTTGTGAAGGAATATTTCTATCATGGAATACTGGAAATATTGATTCATTGGTTAATAGAAGATCCAACTAAAGTTGCAAAAACAACAAAAACATGGGAGTTGTAATACAAAATTTATCATGTTTGGAGAATGTGAATAAATGTAAGTAGTTGTTAGAAATATCACACACAAGACACAGAAATTTTTATTTTGCAAAATATATGAAAATTATTATTGATTATTCTTGTTAAGGGAGTCATGGTTCTTGGTGAAGATGGTGGCATGTCATACCACCCACTAAGTTTCATTTTTCAAAAACAGAATGATAAGTGGTTGTTTCTTTGGGAAAGTCCTGGATAAATTTGATCAAATAGTACCCCCTAGTGTAGAAACTTAGTTGAATGATAGTGCATGTGTTAATGGTTTGTCCCTCTAGGGAAGTCTTGCTTATGCAAGTGAACTGTTGGTGGTTTCTTACCTTTTCAGGATAGTTGTAATGATTTTATTAAGTTTAAAGGAAGTACTTATCAAAAAGATCTGATTTATTAAAATTTTCCCCTTGTGTAAGAAAATGATATCATAAAAAATGAAATAGCTTATGTCCAAATGAATTTTCCTAAATATTAGTAGAAACACTATGTAGGACATATATTCTAATAGAAGAGGGTTTTAATCTGTTACCTTGGCACTTGAAACTATATGAATATGTACAATGAGAAAGAATAAATCAAGGAAAGTATTTATCAAGAAAGACTTGAAAAATAAGTGGTTTGAGGTATCTCCGGCAGCAATGATTGGCATAAATAAACCCAAGTCATTTCAAAATCAAATCTATTTTTTAAAGATAAGGGTCATAATTCCAATCAACAATGGAATTGTTTACAATTTCATTTGTAATTTTTTCTCCCAAATACTATATGAATTTGTATATCCCATGATTATAGTTAGTTTATTAACCACTACTATGAAGTAAAACACCATTAGAGTCAATTGTTTATGTATTTTCAATTTCGTGAACAAATTCTTTGTGCAAAGTATAGATGAACTTGTAAGTTGAGGGAAACAACAAAAGGTTGAATTAATAATGAGAGGTATTTTAGATTCTATGCATACTAAAGAAAAAAGGTGTAGTAGGAGTTGATGAATCTTAGAAAAAATTTAATGCAATTTGATAATAATGTTTTTTTATCTTTGCAACATATATGCTTAAACGATGTATGCTAAAGATGGTTGTGCACATATTATCCATTGAGGAGATAAATTATAGGGTATCTCCAGTGCTTCACCTAATGATTGTTGAAATATTAGGAAATTTTCAAACCTGTAGCTTGATTTTGGCCAAAGTTTATGTCCAACCTATCCATTGAGGAAAAATAATTCCTTGAGTAAGACTGTTTCTGTGCTTCCTATAGATTTTAGTATGGTGACATTCATTGATTTGTGATAAGAAATATTCCATGCATGTAGCATATATCCACATATTGTATTATCAATTCAAACTATTCTAATCATCAACTTATAGGAAAACATATATAGAGAACAAAATTAATTTAATATCCCTTCTTGTTCTAGAAGGTTTAACTTTCCTAATGTTTATACAATTTAGGCTAAATTTGTTTAATTATTTTAAATTTATAAAAGTGTGTGTGTGTATATACATGTATACATACATACATATATATGCATATGTGTGTGTGTGTGTGTGTGTGTGTGTGTGTGTGTGTGTGTGTGTGTGTGTGTGTGTGTGTGTGTGTGTGTGTGTGTATGTGCACAAACTCAGACGCACAAACACACACATGCTTGGACTAATTATGGTTTATGGCATTGTTAATTGTGTATTGCTTGATTCACAGATGGAAAAGTTGAATTTGAATGTTGAAGATGAGAAAAAAATGTTGATACCATCTTTTGGAGTGCCATAGATTGACTTCATGATGATGACGAGAAGATACCATAGGTGAGCATTGGTTATGCAGTTTTTAGCAGAAAAATATATAATTTAAAAGTTAAAGCACATTGAGATTATAGAGTTAGTGTGGTCTTATGAGAAAAATATTGTTCGACTTATGTAAGTTCTAAAAATTCTTCTACAAGTAGTAACCTAACCTTACTTCTATATTTTTTCAAAATCATATATAATCGAGTATAAATGAACATCGCAGTTCACAAGAAATAAACATGCATTTATCTATATATGAAATCATCAAATTTAGCATTTTGACAACCCAAACCTGCTCAAATATGTAACAAAATACAAGGAAATAGATATTGCCATGAAAATATGAAATGAAACCCGAAAATGGAGAGTACTTCAAGTCATGAAAAACACTTCCATGGGAATAATTAGATGGTCTATGTGTGTTTATTTCTATTATTTCTATGTGTTCTTGGGATTCGGATGCCTAGTCCAATTTTCATTTGTGAGATTCATAACCAACATCATTGATATTAGCAAACATATACAACAAGTTTAAATTAGTAACAATTTTATCTTGATGCCCTCCATCTAATCAATTTCCTCTCTACCTAATTCTACTATTTAGTGATCGTGTTGGATTGTGTGCTTCCAAATAATCTACTAATGCACAAGGTAGGTGGAAAACTAGATCGATCTAATACTACTCCTAGAACATACACTATGACTTCCTTCTCCTTAAACTTCAATTGTTGTTGCTACTACCTACTCCTTCTGGGAAACCCACATTTGGTGCCCTAATTATTATTTTATTCGACATTGTTTGGTAGGGTGTTTCAAAGTGGACAACGATTCAACACACTACATAATATATTAAGTTCCATCTCTTTTTATGAACAACACACACACACACACACACATTGTTTCAATCTTATTAGGAATTGGTTAAAACTAACCAAACTAGTTACCAAATCTTCCACCAAGGGTCACCTATCAGATTGAGGATGTCCCCTCAACTTCTAGGAATTTGTGTAATCCATCAAATGTATTTATATAAAAAGGTTTCTTATCCTATTTCCAATTTTGGGGAAGGATATTGTAGGTGTCCTCATGACTGAACTTGATTAAGTAGAGAGAAATTACATACGGTGGCCTCTTTCCAAACCTAATTCACATGGTTTGTCCATTCCATCCATATTCATTCCCACCTACGCAAAAACAGTGGATGACATATATCCCCATCCATATCCACAATTTTCTTGATACCAACAATAATTTTTTAATGCATACCCTCATCCACAACCCTCGCCAACTGGAGATGTATCCCAATCACCAAGAAACAGATCTTCCCAAATAAGGAAGATATAAACAAATAGAGGTATCCAAATTAACAGGGCCCATGTCAAGGCTTAACAACAAATAAGAAATGATGCATACCCGCAAGCCCAAGCTCCTAATATTATCATAATAAAATAACCAAGAAATATCTTATAATGCATGTATGGAAAATTTCCTACCTGTTAAGAGTTTTGTCTAAATTTAATCTCTCTATTGCATATAGTTTATCTAGAAAATATACTATTAATATTTAAAATTAATTTTTCAATTTTTAATAAATTTTATTTAATATTAATAAAATATAATGCATTTTTTTTTTATTATCATTCCCATATTAACTTAACTATAAATATATTTTCATGTATAAATTGAATTTTAATGATTTTTTATTTCAGATTCCTATTGTCATTACTTTTATGAAAATCTATTTTATTTATTTTTTATAATTCACTACATCAAAAACAATATATTTGAAATGTTTGTAATTATTACTATTACTATTATTCATTTTATTATTATTATTATTACTATTATTATTATTATATATTATCAAGTCAAATGAGGGTGATTCAATTTTTGTTGTCTATAAAACTCATAATTTATTTCCAGAGTCCCTAAATGTGGGTTCCACAATGGACACACGACCAACATCGATTGTCACAGAGGTAGGTGGTGGTCATGCGATCGTGTCAAGTGTTAATTCCATAGATGGCATCATGTGAACAGCTAGGGCTTGAGCGTATGGGTAGAAAATCTTGGACGTGGTGGAGCGTGGTTGAATGATGGTATTAAATAGAAGTGAGGGGGTGATGGATAGGAAATTAAGTGAAACCAAGGTGATGGAGGAGAGGTACAATGAGAGCCTAGTTTTAATCATGCGAGAGTTAAGCCTCTTTAATGTCTAGTTCTGGTTAGGTCGGTATATAATTATGGTGGGAATGCTCACTTTCAAGACAATTGATATTGAGCGACTGTGGGTGAGAATAAGGCTCAACACTCCATCTATTTTCATGGTGGTGATGGCTCCACAACAACGCATGTGCAATCACACACTAGTATAAAATGAGGAATTGGCTACTACTTGACTTAAAATTCTAGTCACCATAGTCATTTCAAGTGATTTACTACTAAATATGAGAAATTTTGATTGACCCAATGATAAATGACTAAAATTAACGACTAAATTAGTCACCAGTTAACAAATATGACTAGATAATAAGTGACAGAGTTAAAAATGACTAACATAAATGACCAATTTAGTCATGGCATAAAAAATGACTAGCTAGAAGAATATGAATTAGCCATTTGTGTTAGTAAATTTTTATTGTCACTCCAACAATATAAAATTTCAATTTTGGCGATGAAGTGTTACAATTTACTAAATTTTGACACTACAAATAGTTTCTCTCTAGATCCATCTATGATGTCAAACTTTAGTAAATTGTAACATTGCAGATGGATTTGTGTCACAAAGGGTATTTGATGAGTTAATCCTAATTAACATAACCCATAAGTTAATTTGTGCAGGATAAGTACAAGAACATGCTAACCATATTGCTACGTTCAATATCTTTGGCCATTTTGTATACCTTATAAGATTAATAAAGTGAGATCAAGACCACCCAAGTTAGACCTAGTACTACAGTATAATGCTTACTTCGGGGAGGATATGGATATGTTTGATAACATATCAATATCACACTAATCAATTAATACCGAGGATAGACATAAATAAATAAATAACTCTACTACATTGGACCACATCTAGACATCTATGGAGGTAAATGATACTGGCAAAATATATTTTCTTAAAAAAAGCTATCCACAAAATATATTAATATATTCCATACTATATAGTTACAAAAAATACCATATATAAATTATAAACATATATATATATATATATAACACAAAAAAACATAAAAATAAACAAAATATACAATATAAATGCTCCCAACACACACACACACACACACATATAATAAAACTTATAATACAATATAAAACCAGCCGTAGCAGCAATGCTGCATATTCCCTGCTTTTAGGATTGTAAAAAGTCCAATATATGTTAATTATAAATGATCTAAACCTACACATTATATTATATATTAAACATTATAACCATAATAAAAACAAAGACTATAGAAAATTAAAAAAAATAGAGGAGGTCCAAAACCTGTCTTAACCTCTGTGTGTGTTAAGACGCCCACAGGTCCAGCCTGTAGCAGTCCATCCAAAGGGATATCAATAGTTGAATTAAGAATTAGCTAATCAAAATGGTCATGGTCAATGCTGACAGATTAAGCAAAGCGTAGAAAATAATTCTTTCCAAATTGGGATGGAATCTGTTTCATGCAAACATTCTCCCTAAGCTTCTAGATATTCATATTGAATTCCTTTTTCAGAAAGTTGAAGGCGATTCCACTGATTTGATTTTAAATTTAAAGGAAAAATGGTCAAAATCAAGAAGCTTCTCAGTAGTAGCTATGTCGAATTCTAAGAACTTTAAACTAAATGAATAGAACTGTCTATAAAATTCAAGCCTCGAACTGAACTCAGCTACAATTATCGGTGAGACTCCTAGAAATACAGTACTGCTAGAAGCATGCCTTATTATTATCAACTTGTTTTTTTATCTTGTTAATTGATGTACGATATGACACAACAAAAGAAGACTATCAAGAAATAGTTTATATAATAATTTGAGTAATTTTATTGTGATGTTATACCTGAGTAACAAACACTCCTCCGTGGCTTAGATTTGTCTTTAGAACAAGCTCATAGAAAAAAATTGTAAGGTAGAAGGGGATGAAAGTTTGAAACATAGATCATATTAGTGACATGTCCTTGTAAACCATTAATATTTTCAATTTCAATTTAAAGTTTATAAGAAACAATATGGAACACTGTAAACATTAAAAATAAAAAATAAAATCATTAACATTATAAAAATTATGTATAATATAATAATTTATTACACAAATTTGTAATTATAATAGATTTTTTAAAATATATTATTATTATTATTATTATTATTATTAATTAAAAAAATAAAGTTTTTTTATGATCAAATTGTAACAACACCTCGCCATTGACCTTTCATTTAACCTATTTAGTTATATTTTATGAAAGGTTGTTGGTTATAAACAATCACACAATTTTTTTTTTGTCGAAAGTTAACCTACATGATTAGGAGGACTTCAAACTACATTCTAGGGGTATTTATTACTTAGCACAAGATCTAAATTATTGTTTCCACAGGTTTGGAGAACATAGATTTTACCTAAATGGTTTATTTCTACCATCGACAAACTATTAATCACCGAGGTAAGCATAGATTCAAAATAATTATTTTGTTTTATTATTTCTTTAAGTAGTAGTATGTAATTCCTGAATTCACTAACTATTTATAAGCGCACAAGGGGTTTCTACAACCCCAAGGCCGAAAATCCTAAGGGCATCAAACGCATGGTCTTGGATGAAATTTATCATTACTTATGCCACAATGGTAAAAAGGCTCAACATAAATAAACCTAATTTTTTGGACGTGAATAAGTTTTGTATTACTTCATTACTTGAGATTTAGTTCAACCCAAAGGGTTTTCCCTTAAATCATAAGATCAATGAGCATTATCCACTGCCTTAATCCAAGATTTGGACATCTAAATAAGAATAATCCTATCTGTATGACATGTAAATGAGGTCTTATCGACTGATGTCAATGTCAGTACTATCAAGTTCTATTGCGGCTACAACTATTTTCCCAAATTTTTAAATTTTGGACCCTCCTTTTAATTTTACCTTGCCTGGTATGTTGAACTCTGTGTTCCTCTGCTACAATTTTGATGTTTTTTGGTTTGATTTGAGGAAAAATATTTGGAAGTTGAATGATCTAAAAATTCCTTTATCTAGCTAATTCTTTTGACTTTAGAACGCTTAACTTTGATTTGTTTTCAATGATTTTTCACTGTCAGAAGTTTATTGAATTTTGAGTCGGGGGATAAATGACTTAGTGTTGTCGTTTCCATGTGAAGAGTTCTTAACATTTTTGATGTTTTGATTTTTCACTGTCGAAAGCTTATTGAACAGTGAATCGAGGTCATAGTTCTCTATGCAGCCACCATTGCGGAAGCTAAATAATGAATGACCCGATGGAAGGTCATTTTTTCCGTTGATGGGATTTTATCTCCTTTGTTTATTTTTCAAAAAACATTTTCACTTTCAGCATTTTCTATTTTATCACGGTCGGAGCATTAGCCTTTTTGTGTTGCCACCATTTCGGAAGGCAAACACAGAATGTTTCAACGAATAGTCTTTGTCCTTGCCGATTCCGTGGCTTTTTTTTTTTGATGATTTGTTTTCACCATCGGAATGGTGTTGATGATTGATTGGAGGACTAGTCCCTGTGTTGCCGACACGGTGGTACCTTTGAACCTCTCATCACCATTGTTTTCTATTGTTGCGGAACCTTTAGTCTATATGGCTTCCACCGTTGCGGCTCCTGAGTGAACTAGTCATCCGATGCTTTAGTGCTTCCGCCCGCCGATGAAAGTTTTGTTTTCATCTGATGCTATAGTAGTTTCGACTGTCGATAGGGTTTCCCTGCCAATTTTGGTGTGCTTTTACTCTATTTTTTATGACGACGGAGTTGTTTCGTTGTGTTTGGTTGAGTCAAGGTTTTTTCCAAGATGAAGAGCATAGTTTTGGGTTTGGTGTTTGAGGAGTATCAGTTGCATTGTCTTGGTTCATGCTTTGTTTATAGGGTTTTGAGTTAGTTCATATGCTTCCTGGTTTTAGATGAAGAGTATGTTCTATCGAGATTGTGGTTTTAGTGAGACAGCGGGCTTAGAGGATTTCTAGACCTAGCTTCCAGGATTTCTTTGCCTTATCATTTTTCTTTTCATGCATTAATATTGTTTATAGTTCATTTTACATAATACATGTATTGGTACAGTTTGTGTTTCTTTGTTAAATGCTAAATGGTCTAAAAATATGCTATGTTCATAATATGGTGATTGCTGCTGTAAAGAAGATATGTCTACAAGACAAAGCAGAAGAAAGGAGGAAACAAGGAAGGAAGTGGCTGAAGAATGAAGAAGCAGATATAGAGAAAAGAATAAGAAAGTGAAGGTCTAAGCTCAACAAGATCTAAAAAGGGACCAAAGGATTACTAAGCATAATCAACAGTAGTAGAGGCCCAGGCTTGGAGAAATTTCATCTGTTACCAAGCTGGTCCCTCTTTATAAATTGCTCATAAATATTAATCTAAAAATGTAATGTGTCATACAACACTCACTAAAAGACAAAATTGTGAGAATGAATGGTTGGCGAGGAGCCCAAAGGTGACAGGGGGAAACCCAAAGGTTATGTTGTTTTGTATAAATATAGGGGAGTTAGATAGAAGAGAGGACTTTTTCCTAGATAGATTTGTGAGAGTATGTTGTAAGAAGAACTATTTCCTTTTGCAATAAAGAATTACAAGTTTCCTATTGGAGAAAGCTGGGTGGAAGATTTCAAATGATGTGTTATGGATTTTTTGAATGTGAACCAGTTTGTTTTCAGGTTGCATCCATTAACTATGAGATAGTTCTAACTCTTTGAACCTATGTTCTTGTTATGAATGCACTCTAGTTTATTCTATGAAATTTCGACTGTGAGTAATGAAGGCTTTTAATAAACAATGAGCTATCTTGTTGTTCATATGTCTATTAATGTTCATGTGTTTTGAAATAAGTAACAACTATCTGTGATTTTTCTTAATGCATGCATAGAAATACATTACTCATTGATAAGTGATAATCTTGCTCCCTAGGGATAGGTTAGATAGTTAGTTTTAGTTTCTTGCTATGTGTGATTTAGATGTGAGAGAGTTAAGAGGAGAGGTAAGAACCTGCGCATCACATTGTGACCGCTTCTCGTATTCTCTATCAATCTGTATTCTTAGATAGGCACTTTCATATCATACTTAAACATAAAAAACTAAAAAATACAGATGGTGGACTGGGCCGTAACTAGTAAAACCTTGTATTTTGTTACTTGACCTATGGTAGTTGGACTGTAAACCGGACGGATTCCCCATACCAAACAGTAATGGGCTAGTTGGGAACATTTACTAGGGAGAATCCCTAATTGTTGTTACCTGTGATTTTCCATGCCTCAATAGTTTTTGGTGCTAGAAGGAGGGAATCCAGTGCATGGCTGAGGAAACCCATTTCCTCAAAATTATTCCACCGGTAACAGTTCTGCGAGAAGGTTGTTTCCCAATCCAATTCTTGAAGAGAAGGGTAAATGGATTTTGTATCCTATCGATAACAAAGTAGTTGACAATTTGAGAAGAATTACTATGGATTATGTGAAGAAGACTGGAGGATTACTGATTATCCCTACCTTACCCAGAAGAGAATATCGAAAGAAAGACTGCCCTATATTGGAAGATGCAGTGTTGGTTGAAGATTTTGAAGAACTGATAGAAGCAACCTTGCATGAAGTTGTTTAGCCTCTGAATCAGTTGGACCCAGATACACCTTACTATTCACCTGTTCATACCCCTGTTCATTCACCACCTCACTCTCCACTTAAAATCATGGCAAATGTAAACGCAAATCAACCACCCAACCCACCAAATACACCACCTGCTTGGAAGGCTAGGTCACCTTTAAAACTGACACCTCCTTTGCATGACTTACCTCAAGATTTTGAGAAAATGTTGCCTAATTTTGACCCAAGTGAAAAGATTTTGGTAGATGATCATTTTCAAATCTTTTACTTGGCTATAGAAGGACTATGGGTTGGAGAACATGAAGATGTAGTCTGTAGATTGTTTCCACATACCCTGAAAGGAGAAACAACTTCATGGTATTTTTCTTTGCCTACAAATTCAATCACAGACTGGGACACATTTGAAAGAATATTTAGGAGTAAATATGTTGTCCAGAAAACTCATGCAACTCTAATGAAAGGGTTATGCACTTTAAAGAAAGAAAGAAAAGAAAAACTGCATAATTTCACTCAAAGATTTGCTGCTTATATAAAGAATTTTTCTGCAGCTGATAAGCCCTCTGATAAAGTTCTTATTGAATATTATACTTTAGCTCTAGGGCCTGAATTGGACATGTTTGACAAGATGTTAGTCAAGCCTACATTGTCAGAAACTTATGAAGAAGCTGAGAGAGTAGAAGCTGAAAAAGAGAGCATAGAAGATTATCCTGAGCAATCGGGAGAAAAAACATTTGGTAAAAAATCTTTATTATTGTCTAAGCCTAAGGATGAGCAATCACATGACTTTGAAGGAATGTTGAAAATGATGCAGAAGCTATCTAATAGAGTGATAGATTTGGAAAAAGAAAAGGACGCTCATAAAGCATACAAGCCTTACTATAAAAGGAGAGAAGACAACAATCAATCTAAACCTCCTCCACACAGTCTTGCATCAATGAATTTAACTGAGGTAGATATAGATAATTTTTGCACCTTTCATTAGCAACCTCATTTTGAAAAAAAATTCCCTCAATGGATCAATTCGATGACATTCATAATGAATCAGCTATTGGACTCTAAACTAATAGAAGATGATGAGCAGGAAGAAAAAAATAATCAACCCATAGAAAAACAAGAAGAGGATGCTTTAGTTTTATGGTACTATGTCTCACTTTTTGATATAGATGAGGAAGGTTCACTGAAATAGGAAGAAACATTAGAAACAAATGTGACAACAAGGAGTCAAGGTTTGTTAAATAAAGACAATTTGATACTTCCGAATATTAAGAAATTTCAGGAGAATATGAAGAAATACAGAAGAACAACATAGATGATAAAATACATGACTTTACCATTACTAGTCAAGATCCAAAACAAGTCAACATGCCTGTTAAGCCTATTGAAGACAAAGTGGATAATGTTAAGGAAAGTCTCAAAGCACTTAAGATGGGATTCAATATTGTGGAGGACATTAAAAGGGATAAGGAAAGTATTTCGTTATTTGAAATGTGTAATGTACCTCAACAAAAATGAAAATTGTTAAAAGTACTTGAAGTACCAGAGGAAGAGCTTCCCACTAACAACCAACCTATAGAAGAAATTGTAGAAGCAAGTGTGGGAGGTAAGGCTAGGTTTAAAACCCCACCTTTCCTCCTGACTTTTGAGATTTTAAACGATAATGTGCACAATTGTTTAGTAGAATTAGGGTCAGAAGTCAATGTTATGCCACTGTCAGTCTGCAAGAAGATCAATGGACAACCTAAACCAACTACCTGGAAGGTTACTCAACTAGACAGAACCAATGTGAAAGTAGTTGGGGAAATGGAAGATGTTCTGATTCACCTATCTGTAAATGAAAAGATATGTCAGTACATTGATATTGTAGTAGCAGACATACCTGATGTTTATGGACTTGGTCAAATTGGTCACTCAAATTGGTCACATCTGTGGTTGCCTCATAAGGGAAGTCCAAATCAGATAAAAATATTAAGAGAACCCCACATGAAGCACAATGTTACTCAATTGGAAGAAAAAAATGAACCAATAAATTATGTGTTGGGAAATTATCTATCTGAGCTAGAACTGGGAAACTACCAAGCGGAAGCAGCTAGGAGTACACCAGACACCCAGCCCGATCTCCTTTGATTTTCACGAGCTAATGCAATTGATTGTAAAATAGTAGATTTAGTTTCAGATATAGTTTTTAATTCAAGACCAGTAGAATTAGATAATGGGTAGCCCTTTTTCAATTTGTAGTCAAGCCTGGCCCCTCAACTTACAAGTTGCCATATTTACAAGGGTGGGAAGAGAACTGACCAGTTAGTGGTTTAGTTCTCAAACTTTATTTTTCTTGGTTTTTATTTCTTGATTGTCTTGTACATAAATAAAATGATTTGGTTGTTTATTTTTTATTTATTTTATTTCTGTTTGTTTTATCTAGATTTTGATTGATTTCAATAAAAGAAGCAACTATTTGGTTGCATGGAGAGCATCAGAATTCTGGTTAACAAAATCCTTGCTTATAAGACTGTGTACTGTTGATTTATCTGAAAGAATTTCTTCTAGTATAGTAGTTTTCCTAAATGGCTATGAACACATTGAATTCCTACTTAATCCTTGTAAAATAACTCAGGATCAAAAGGTTTGGAATACTATTTCGAGGCTCCATCCATCTCACATTTAAAAATGTCTTAGGGGGTGATGGCAGAAGACCCATGGAAAGGAAGCAGGGTAAACAGTATATTATATATAAATGATCCCATGCCAAGAATTGAAAGCCAAAAGGAAAATAAGAGTCAAAAATCTCCTAAGAAAGCAATATGTATCAAAATGAAGTACTGAAACATATGAGTACAAAATTGCCAAAGTTCTTCTCCGTTCGTGAGCTGAAAATTAGAGACATCTCTCACACAAAAGGACACTATGGATAGAGGAGCCTGAATAAAAATTTAGAAAGAAAGGCATGCACGAGGACTAAAAAAGGACAAAAAGGTCCGAAAGCACAAAAGTGCAGAATGTCATGGGAATGAGGAACAAATGAATATTTCTGTTTACCGTATGTTACAATCCTATGGTGTCCAAGCTGGGAGCTACCTGAAGACAGAGGCAAAAAATGAGACTCATATTCCTGGCCTCAAAAGAGTTATCTTGACTTTGAAATCTTGGTTTCCATTTTCCTAAATTGGACTATCATCAATGATTAAAAGTACATACATTTTCCATTTGAGAAATCCAGACATCTAGAAGAATTCAACATGTTGGTTTTATTGTCAAACAATATGTTACTTAAGGAAGAAATTTTCCAAAGATCTGGGTTCACCAGGTAGTCGCCAATTGTTGCAGCTGCAACTATTTTCCCAAATTTTTAAAATTTTGGACCCTCATTTTAATTTTATCTTGCCTGGGTTGCTGAACTCTGTGTTCCTCTACTACAATTTTGATTTTTTGAGTTTGATTTGAGGAAAATTGTTCAGAAGTTGAATGATCTAAAAATGCCTTTGTCTATCTAATGCTTTTGACTTTGGAATGCTTAAATTTGATTTGTTTTCGATGATTTTTCACTGTTGGAATTTTATTAAAGTTTGAGTCGGGAGATAAATGACTTAGTGTTGTATTTCAATGCGAACAGTTCTTAACATTTTTGATGTTTTTATTTTTCACTGTAGGAAGCTTATTCAACAGTGAATCGGGGTCATAGTTCTCTACGTAGCTGTCATTGCAGAAGCTAAATAATGAATGACCCGATGGAAGGTCATGTTTTTCGCTAATGGGATTTTATCTCCTTTGTTTATTTTTCAAAAAACTTTTTGACTTTAGGTATTTTCTATTTTATCATGGTCGGAGCATTATCCTTTTTGCATTGCCATCGTTTCGGAAGGAAAACAGAGAATGTTCCGACGAATAGTCTTTGTCCTCGCTGATTCCGTTGTTTTTGTTTATCGATGATTTGTTTTCGCCATCAGAATAGTGTTGATGATTAATCGGAGGACTAGTCCTTGTGTTGCCGACATGGTGGCACCTTTGAGACTCCGATCACCGATGTTTTCTATTGCTACGGAACCTTTAGTCTATATGAATTCCGTCGTTGCAGCTCCTTAGTGAACTAGCTATCCGATGCTTTAATGCTTCTGCCCGCCAATGAAATTTTTGTTTTCATTCAATGCTATAGTAGTTTCGACTGCCTATAGGGTTTTCCCGTCGATTTTGGTGTGCTTTTACTCTATTTTTTATGACGACAGAGTTATTTCATTGTGTTTGGTCAAGTCAAGGTTTTTTCCGAGATGAAGAGCGCAGTTTTGGGTTTGGTGTTTGAGGAGTATCGGTTGCATTGTCTTGGTTCATGCTTTCTTCGCATGATTTCGAGTTAGTTCAGATGATGCCTAGTTTTAGATGAAGAGTCTGTTCTATCAAGATTGTGGTTTTAGTTGGACAACGGGCCTAGAGGATTTTCGGACCCCCCGAGATTGTGTTTTTAGTGGGACAATGGGCTTAGAGGATTTATGGACCCAGCTTGCAAGATTTCTTTGCCTTATCATTTTTCTTTTCATGCATTAATATTCTTTATAGTTCATTTTACAAAATACATGTATTGGTATAGTTTGTGTTGCTTTGTTAAACGCTAAATGGTCTAAAAATATGCTATGTTCATAACATGGTGATTGTTGTTGCAAAGAAGATATGTCTAGAAGACAAAGAATAATAAAGGAGGCAACGAGGAAGGAAGTGGCTGAATAATGAAGAAGCAGAGATAGAGAAAAGAAGAAGAAAGTGAAGGTCTAAGCTCAACAGGATCTAAAAAAGGACCAACGGATTACTGAGCATAATCAATAGCAGCAAAGGCCTAGGCTTGGAGAAAGTTCATCTATTACCAAGTCGGTCCCTCTTTATAAATTGCTCGTAAATCTTAATCTAAAAATGTAAGGTGTCGTACAACACTCACTAAAAGACAAAATTGTGAGAATGAACGGTTGGGGGGAGCCCAAAGGTCACAGGGGGCAACCCAAAGGTTTTGCGGTTTTGTATAAATATAGGAGAGTTAGATAGAAGAGAGGACTTTTTCCTAGATATATTTGTGAGAGTATGTTGTAAGAAGAACTATTTCCTTTTGCAATAAAGAATTACAAGTTTCCTGTTGGATAAAGCTTGGTGGAAGATTTCAAATGTTGTGCTATGGATTTGTTGAATGTGAACTATTTTGTTTTCATCTTGCATCCATTAACTGTGAAATCATTCTAACTCTTTGAATCTGCATTCTTAGATAGGCACTTGCATATCATACTTAAACATAAAAAACTAAAAAATACACATGGTAGACCGGGTCATAACCGGTAAAACCTTGTATTTTGTTACTTGACCTATGGTAGTCGGACTGTAAATGGGACGGATTCCCCATAAAAAATAGTAATGGGCTAGTTGGGAACGTTTACTGGGGAGAATACCTAACTGTTGTTACCTGTGATTTTCCAGGCCTCAATAAGTTCATTGGGGAAATTTCCATCAAGATGATAGGGATCGTCCAGGGTTTCTTTTGCCATTATTCTCCTCCTCGAGTTGTAAGAGCTCTGCTCAAATGGTAAAATTGGTTAACCCTAAGGGATCATTGCATAAAGCCTTTCTGATCAGAGGTTATACCACATAGAACATGGGAAATAATCTAATACTTAATCTCAGCCACTCAGCCAAGCTCAAGTAGTTTCTAACCTTAACTATTTCTTCAAAGGTAATTATGAACCTAATTGGTATCTCTCCTTCTAAATTCATCTTTGAAAATTTTCAATTCCTTTAGGATTATGTATAAATTAATGTAACTTATTTATTGGAAGGATCTGAACCTTCTTCCTAATAATTGGTTTCATGATAGCATACTCTCGGGGTCATTTTCTAGGTAATCAAGCCCCCTGCCTGGTTTGAAATGATCTTGAGAATGATGGCTACTCTCGGTGAAGGGTGAAGATGCTTGTTCCAAGTGATACCTTTCCCAATCCACCTTATAAGGTGGATTTGGCAGCAAGCTACACTATATTGAAGGGTTTAATAAAGCTATGCACTGTAATTCTGATTTTTGTATTTTATAAAGGGATCCCCATGCCCGATTTGGAGATATGTAAAATTAGCGAATGCTAGGGTTATGAAGTTAATTTCCCAGGAGTTTTCACCTACACAGTTACCTTGGAATTTTATTAGTCATTTGTTCATATGAAAAGAATGTAGAGCCCCACATTCATGGTTATTTTGATTTAAGGGTTCCACTTTGGTTATGCTAATATGGTAGATCACTCGGACTATCCAAAATATAAACTTAATTGAGATTGAAGGTTTGAATTTCTGAGACCAGTCTCAACGTCATTTTGTCATTACATTTTTAATTGGAAGCTTGATAACTTGTGATTAGGTTAAGATTTTGTAAATATTTATTTCCTATTTTGATTGTTTAGTCTATTAACATTTAGTTATCTTTGAAATGAGCCAACTCATAGTTCCAATAACTAATTATGTAACCAATACTTTAACACGAAGATAAATATTCCTCTAGGGTTACTTTTGTTAATTAGTTATTCTGGTGTATCTTTATAGCATGTTATTGAAACATATATATTATTATTTTCCAGTTATTCACCGCCTATATGTCTTATTTGGATTTGAATCCTCATCAAAGTCGACCTTGTTCTTTGATTTTGTTTGTAAACTTTAAAGAATGTAATGCAGTTTTGGATGATGTGCAATTGAAACTCTCAGGGTTGTTTTTAATTCGTCAAGATACTTTTGACAAAGTTTCCTTCAATATTTATACAAACATAGTTTGGGTTAACTGTTGTTATTTGAACGATTAAGCAAGGGCTTTGTTTATTTTACCAGAATGATATTGATAATAGTATTATGTTTATCGTTATTATATTTCTGAATATTTTGGAAGTTAGGCTAAATTAAATAAATCTCACTCGATTTTTAACTATACATAAAACTAAAACTATGATGCAATAGCTTATATCCTTATATGTATGCATGTTATTGTTCTCTTTAAACATTATTATAGAAGTTGCACATCACAATGTTGAATTACGAGGGTTGGTAAGCATAGTTTAAAAAGTTAAGGTAGGACCTCCTTCCATAGGATCTGTGATCTGCAAGTTCTGCTATTATGACGTCAAATCGTTCATCTCAGTTCTCGAGCTCATCCCTGCGTCGAAGAATTTTGATTAGCTCTGCATTGAATAATTTCGACTAAAGATTTAAACTTTAGCAGGAACCTAAGAAGTATAAAGTATAGTTTGAGAAAATGAAGCATTAAAAATACATGGTTCATTAATTCATTGAAGCCATAAAGAATTCACAACATTCTTAGACACGTATAGACACGTATCGCATGCATGCATGGTCTAAACACAAGTCTGGTAGAATTTACAATCAAATTATATCATAGTAATCAGTCTCAGTATTGACACACATCGCATGCATGGTCTGACTACACAACAATTGAATAGGTTGGTGATGGTCATATCATGTGAATGAGTAAAACATAACATAGAGAAAAAGGAAAATTTGAAGCAGCAAAGGTAAGGTAATGCTGTTAAGGTAATTGACAAACTAAGATATGAACTTATTTGCGTCTATGAGATTTTCTCTTAGCTTCCCTCTATAAATTGAATCATAAATTTTAGTTATAAGAATTTTCATGTATGAGAGTATAATAGCTCCTAATAAAATTGGAATAAATAGCATTCCAAATGGATGGAATAAAAATAGTTGTAGAACTAACCTCAATCAACAAGAGTTCAACAATAGTGAACAAAGAGCCACTCAACCATTAACAACATCCTGGAAGCAATGTTTTATTTAAGACCAGAAATATTCAAAATAAAAGCAATAAAACCATAAATTAATGGAGAGGCTCGATTAGACCTTATAAATGTCCCACGTCACTACTTTCTTAATGTTCTTGTGTCGTAATACCTACTGAGTTGTGGAGCCTTCACCGACTCCCATGATGAAAATGATTTTGAGGCTGAAATCACACATAATGAATACAAATTAGAATCATGAGAACCAAGTCTTTGCTGACATTTATAGGGATACAAATCAGGGATATTACCGGATACAAATTACTTAATTACTTACTTCGGGTGGCAGACGAGCATGGGATGCACTAATAACCTGTTATAGATTAACTCATCTACTTCTGCACTTTGAAACTTTCTGTCTATAATAAGTGCATATTTGCAAGAGAAAGTATGCCTTGTTGAAGTTTAGAGAAAAGGTAATTCACAATCTTTATTTTATATTTTTCTAGATAGTGTATTGCGTATATTTACCTTACCGAATGGTTCTTGTATTGAGCAGCACTATATCCTAGTAATTTCTAACTTAGGTATGAAGAATGTTGCGAAGACAGAAAATTTATTATTTGGTGAAAAAAAACTTGTTTCTCTATATATCCACATTCAAGCTTGTAAATCTCTGTGGTGAGAAAATCAATGGTAAGTTATTACAATTCAGTTCAGTAGGTTTACAAAATTTACCTATTTAGCGTGAAACACCTGCGAAGATTGTCTTCAATTTCTTCTTCATACTAAAATTAGTTGCATTGTCCATCTCTGAAAGCGTGGATTTGAATCCCCAACACACCATTGGAAATAGCCTCCGTGGTAATCCCGTTGTCGGTCCCATTAACATGATGAACTGCATGCTCGTTAGCAGTTCTATTCCTATTAACATATGCATCACAACTATACGAATGTTTGTTTCCATTGATGGAAAATCCATTTTTTTTTCTTCCCTCATTTTATATGTTGTAAAGCTGGGAGAAGTCAAAAGGAAGCAAAAAAATGCTAGAGATGTTGGAAGCACAGAGTAAGAGCGAAGGGCAAGTTTAAATACAAGAAATGCAGAGGGGTATTCTAATACAGTCATGAATTGGAATGTGATGGAAAGCTTTGAAAAAGATCTACAACATGAAGAGGCTTCGACTTCTCAAGAAATTACATAAAGTCTCCTCTTCCGGCACACATAAAATAGGATTAAGAATACTGCAGATCGAAGCTTCTCGGCAATGCTCACCACTCCTATGTTCCAAGTGGCTTCATCCCTGATATTTTCTATCAATATAAAACAAGATTGAGAATATCATGGATCGAAGCTTCTCAACAGCGCTCACTGCTCCTCTCTTCTGAGCCACTTTGTCCCTAATTTTTTTATCAATCCTGCAAGCCCCAATTATTTTCCTTCAAAAAAATCCTTAATCACAGAAGGGCTAAGGGATTATTTTACTAGAATCCTAATAGGGCTCTGCCACAATAGTCGGTAGGTGGCATACTTGATGCTAAATTTGGTAAAGCAAACTTCCATGGAAAACTACACTATATAGCTCAGCATGCCTCTTCTAGACCAACTATTGGACCAGCTATTGATACTACAAGTGGAGAACATGCTAGGAGCCAAGAAAGTGGAATGTTGCATGTTCATTTTAGTTGATTACCATTACTTTATAGGTGATCAAGTAACCCAACATGGCGATGATTTACATCAGTGTCAAAAAAGCAGGTTGTTGGGGCCAGTAATTTTTGGTAGTGAGTGCAGTGTGTAGGGCATTGATTGCATAGTTGTCAGGTTGTTAGAGTCCTACAAAACTAAAATTTAATAGGCATAATAAGAGGGTCAAGGCCAAAACATAGTAAAAATGCTTTATTTAGGGCTTAAAGTATAACATAAAAACTAAATTTCAATTGGCTCGAATGCCAAAAACTAAATGATTACAATATGCACTACTTACATGGAATAATAAAAAAATCAATATACCATATCATATACAATTGTTGGTAATAACTCCCGATTTAATTAACTATTCCAATGCAAAAGCCTATACTTATACAAATCTCATGGCGGTTGGGTTTCACCTTCTGCTCAGCCTGTTTGGCTTCCTATCTATTCATATTCCTATTTTTATTTATTTACAATAATCCTGACGGATTATTCTAACAATCCCCCTCTTAATCCGAAGGGGTGTTCGTAAGTCCGAGCATGTTTCTGAATCTTTCAAACTTTTCTCGTCCAAGGCTCGCTTTGGTGAATATGTCTGCAACTTGATCATTTGTGGAACAATGTCGAAGATGGACTGTCTTGGCCTCTACATGATGTCGAATCAAATGATACTTTGTGTGGATGTGTTTGGTTCGATCATGGAATCTAGGATTCTTTGCCAGCTTGATTGCAGAAGTATTGTCAACCAACAATGGAGTAGAGTTCTCTTGTTTTTCTTGCAAATCTTCAAGTATCTTCCTGAGCCATACTATTTCTTTCATTGCTTCAGCTGCAGCCACATATTCTGCTTCTGTTGTT
>LPNX010586125.1:58000-76500 GCA_001517045.1 Pseudotsuga menziesii
ATTCTTCAACAAGAAATCAGGGAATCCAGACATCTTCAGTCAAATGGTGCCCATTCCCTTTGGTTTAATACTTGACTTATCTGCAAAGTACACTATGCCATCTATTGATTCATTCAGTTCTTCAAAACAGTCTTTTCTAAATGTCATGTGTGATGTTGCACCAGTATCAAGCAACCAACAATCTTTATAAGATGAGAGAGAAGTCATTTCATTAAATCCAAGATTACAATGTGCAACAATACAAGAATCAGAAGATTTACTAGAATTTTGGTAATCTTTCTTCTGGTTGTGCTTGTCTTTGATGGATTCCCATGAATCCCAACACTGATCTAATGTGTGCCCAGTCTTTCCGCAACGCTTGCATTGCATATCTGATCTTTTGTTTCTGCCCCCTCTGCCTCTGAAATTTCTTCTTTCTTGTCCTCTCTCTTTGCGGCAGTCTCCCTTGGAAGGGTTTTTGGATTGGTCTTTGCCAGCTAGAGCAGCACCAATACTAGATGCCAAAGAGTGCATCTTTACAACTGTTAGTTTACAATAATAAACTTGATATGACAAAGAGAAAAACAATAACCTTGCAGGTCTACAGTCTCTGCCAAGGTGTACAATGCAAGCTTTAGGTGAGCATACACAAACTTCTTCAATATGCAATATATCAATCAATAGCTTCAAATATACAATAGCATTCCTTTTTATACAATGTGTGGAGGCACTAGAAGCTAATATATTAGTGTGCAAATGATATAAGTGCACAAAAAATCAAGCACCAGACTATATACCCTGCAAAATCAAGTGATTAGCAGCAGCAATTATCATCAGCAATTCTCTGGATCGCAACAACAATCTTCACATTCATCTCCACGCATCTCTACTTAGGCAGCTCTTCAACTTGGTCACAGATGTGATACACTGATAGGTATTATGCAGTCTTCAATATATGATATCAATCGCAGCCAGCAGTCTCCAGCATAAAAAATAGGTTTTATGCAGTATGATATCAATCACATAAGAATGTCTCAAATATCAGCATCCATTACACAGTCTCAAATGAAAGCATATATTATTTCAATATATACTCAGCTCTAAAACTCAATGATATCAATCATGAGAGGAATTAGGGCACAAATTAGGGTTTTCGTGCACTTCCAATGGTCACAGGCAATACATAAAAAATTATGCAGCTTATTACCTACACGCAGTCTCCTCTTCAATACACAGTCACACCAGGCACACCAACGTAGTCTTCATAAGGCAACAGGCACAGGCTCAGTTTGATAGAGAGTACCAACGCAGCTTACTTCAGTTTGAGAGAAAATACCAACGCAGCTTCAATAAAAAATTAGGGTTTGCTCAGAAAATTGGCGCGAGCGGTAACGTTTCTCCACCAACCAGCCTCCAACGCAACATATACACCAGAGTATTCAACGCATCATATACTCAGGCAGCTTCAGTTCGTTGGAATCGAATTCTTCCACAAGCCAGCCAGCAATGGATCAGCTACCATAGTTTCTATTGTATCGTTGGCTTCGAAGTTGTTCCTGCACAAATCGTTGATGAGCTGTCCTATTCATGATCGCTTAAGCCTCTCATTTGTAGAACGATCCGGCCACCACTAATTGAACATATAATGTCTACGCGAGCAGCTGGGACATATGTCACAAGTACCAGTGGTGTATCAGCTCATGATCATAATGATGATCATTTTATCCAAAGATGCACAGGCGGTTATCATCCCAACATCTGGAACGATGATATCATAGAGCGTCTATCAACTCCTTATGGGGTAATAGATCAACCGTCAGGGTATCAACGCAGTCTATATTGCAGATATATATCGCAGCAGACTAATACCAATATCAGTCTTCATAGTGTTATTTTCCAACGCTTCAGCGAGTCATCAAGGAGGGCATCTCATAGCACTTGGGACTAAACATCATTTCACAAGCTGCAGGAGCAGGTGCATAGGATTCACGCCAGTATTCAGTCTTCATCACGCATAGGTATTCATCACGCATATTCATCAGTCTTCATCACGCAGTATGGTCTTTAACGCAGCAGCATAGAAAATACTCACAAAAACGTGGAATAGAGAGCAGTCATGAAGTGATATTCAAATGATGATTATCACACTGTCGTTTCAAATTCTTCTACAAGACGTAGCTCCACACAGCGCCTTCAATCTCCACGCATGGAACAAAAAATCCAGCACATTCGTTACCAGCTTACACCGTTACCAGCTTACACCAGAAACTCACGGCTTCTTCAAAACGCAGGCAGCTCCCACTTTATGGCTCTTCACTTTCAAAGTTCAAGACTCATTCCACTCAACAGTCACGGTCATTCAACAGGTAATAACGTGCTTTAGCAGTCACGGTCCAATATATTGGACTTCAGTGGAGGGGCTTCCAGACAGGTAATGGACATGATGGAGGAGAGGTATCACCACCAAATTGGTTGTTATGCCCGAACACAGCATTTAGGCAAAATTGATCATGGAAACCATAACGAGAAGTATTGCCACAATATCGCAGCACAAAACTGGAGGAAGAGAGCCTGATTACAAATTAGGGTTAGGGTTAGGTATTGCATGCACGCAGAGACAGGATTTCTCATGCCACTGGCAGACTGATGGAGCAGTCTGGCAATGGACTAGACTGGCAAGCAGAATGACAATGGACAGAAATGCAGCAGGAGTTATGGCAGACAGCCCTGCTCTGATACCACTTGTTGGTAATAACTCCTGATTTAATTAACTATTCCAATGCAAAAGCCTATACTTATACAAATCTCATGGCGGTTGGGTTTCACCTTCCGCTCAGCCTGTTTGGCTTCCTATGTATTCATATTCCTATTTTTATTTATTTACAATAATCCTGACGGATTATTCTAACAACAATAACCTTAATACAATCACAATGCAACACTGTGTAAAATAATAAAATAATGATTGGAATATGACCATAATACCTCCATCTCGAACCCAAACATACAACTAGCCTCTTCTTGAGCTCATTCATGGAGGATTGTCTGAATTCATGGAGATTTCCTCCCCAAATTACCAGGATAGAAGAATTATGTCGAATTCATTGATATTTCCAACTTAAATTATCTAGATAGACCATTGGCGCCAAATATTTTCTGTTGGTAGGAATTCAGGAGGGTTTTGTGAGTTTTGGGAGGAAAATAGTTGTGAATTTGGTCTGAGAGGTGTTTTGGGGTATTTATCAGGCCGGTATTGATTCCCGTTGAGGAATTGTGATGCTTAGAAACCATTGCCAAGGGTTTAGAATTTGGGTTTCTAAACCCTTGGGGATAATATGAGCTAACCCTTGAGGCTAATATTATTGTTATTTTACTTATACATACTTAATACCATTTACTAAAATTTTGTAGAGGTTACATAATTTTATTTGATAAAATGAATATTTTAAAATAAAACATTGACCATTTTGGATTTCTGCTAATGATATCAAAGTGAAGATAGTCTTCTTTGGTTTGTTTCCTGAATTATATTATGTAATAGTTTTCATGTGTTTGTATCTATACAATGCTTCTTGGTGGCGGATCAAAGGTAATGTTGTTATGGTTGATTCTTGTTTTCTTCTTTGATGTTTATATTGGCATCAAATCATTTGTTCCCTTTTGGTGATAACCAAGTATGCCTCTTTCGAGTAAATACTAGTTGAAGTTTTAACTGGCTTTTTACAAAGCTTTGTTCATGTAAGATGTTTTTCCAGATTCAAGTTAATTTCCTTTTGAATTTTTGTGGTTTATCTTACAATGTTAAAGAGGATTATTTTGTTGTATTAGATCCACCATCTTGTTTGTGTCCCTCTACAAGTTTTCTTCCAAATATAGAATTGTAATCCCATAATCAAATATCTGTGCTAGCATGGGATATTTGATATTTTTTCTAGATGTCCGGTTTCATTGTCATGATACAAGGACATAGTTTGATGTATGATTCAATGCATGTCCTGGTGGTTATGTATCCTGTATCTCAAGTCATGAATGACTTTCTAACCCAGGTCACTTTGGATGATCCAATCTTTGGAGAAGTGTCATTTTGTTTATGGAAAAAGGAGTTCCGAGTGAAAATATTATATTTTATGTTTTTGTAATGTTTGGTAATTTGTGTTTCTTGGTTTTAGTATCCATCAATCATTTTTTTTTTTTAGTTTAATGTTAATTGTGAATCTTGGAGTCTTGTTTCTAGCTTTGATAGTTTTATAAATTTACCACAACATTATTGTGCTTTGAATGGGGGCATAGACATTCCCAACATGGAATTATTCTGTAATTACTAAAAGGTAGAGGAAGCTATCTCTAAAATGGAACTCATCCAATAAAGAATATTTTATTGAGAATATTTATCCCCAAATCTTGATGCCCAAAGAGGAGCTCAACTATGTGTCTTCTTCTTTCTACATTGTTTTCATCCTTTGCAAGATAAATCATTTATCATGCACTCAAATGGATAGAATCTTGGAGAAGAGGTTTTTTTATGAACTCAATGGACTCATTCAATGTACTCTTCTAAAAATGATAAATAGGGTTAGAAGGCTCCAAGTAATGGTTCAACCAAGATAACAATATAATTCACAACTCAATTGGAGCTCCTTTGACTCTAGTTTCCAACAAGAAAAATATCACCTCAATTTGATTTTCCAATAGAAATTTATGGCCTCTGTAATACAATGACTTTTTTATACCAAAGAGATTCAAAACCTGCTCTGATAACTCCTTCAATGTCACCGTAACCAAAATGGACACTACCACAATGACAAATATTGATAGTAACATATATAAAGAGAAAAAAAACAAAGGGTTGGGGGCATCTGCACACCTAATCTGGAATTCCCTGCAATTCCTAAAAGATAGAGGAATACATCTCCAAAATGGCACTGAACCGAGTAAGAAAAATATCAATTTATGGTAGAAATTCATTTTGAAGTATATTTTTAATGTATTGTTTCATCATCATCTTCTTATAATAGTTATGGAAAGGTATATTACAAATGCCAATATATACTTACGTAAATATTCTATTTAAGTACAGTGTTTGTCAAAGAATATTTTAGGTGGTAGTAGCAATAGATTATGCATGTAATTTCATTCATTTCAAATAGTGTTTTCACATAGATAATGGACATATTAGTCCATTGGTCATAGAGGACTGGTAGAGTTTTGATGCTAAAGAACCAACACAATATCTCTATAACTATCATTTCCAGATCAGTAGGAACAGATCTAATAATTTTATTTGTGTCTACAATTTTCCAACCATGTGGTTTAGTGTTGTAACACTAGTGTGTTGATTAGGTACTTTTTTCCTTGAGAATTGTATTTCACATGTCTTTGTTTTGATTAAAATTTTAAATTGGACATATTTCTATTTGGAAATTCCTTTGGTTATAAGTTTCATACTTGAAATTAATCATATTTTTAGAAAACATCCCTTTTATTCATGGCTATTTATTTCTTCCCCATTAGGAGATACACATTCGCTGCAGCTGGATAATATACTATTTGAGGGCAAGTCTGAATTTCAATATTTGATGGTATTTCAGGTTTGTCTTCAAATTATCAAATATGGGACCATGTCAATCTTCATAATTCATAATAACTTAAATTTGACTATTTTTATTTTTTTCCTTCTACAATTTTCTTCAAATAACATTCAATATGTTCATAACTGCTCTTGATATTCTAGTTGTAGTCAGTAAGATATGGGAAAGCACTTGCGCTGGATGGGGTAATTAAGTTTTCTAAGAAAGATGAATGCGCATGCCAAGAGATGATATCTCATCTTCCTCTCTGTTCTATTCCATATCCCAAAAAGGTATTTCTATACCTCTAATCATGTATGCATAATATGCATATCCTATATGTATTTTTATACTATAGATAAAAAAATTTCATTGTAATCAAAATTACTCAGTGCTCCCAATTTTTTTTTTTAGTATCACCACTTTTTTTAAAAGGAGGCATTCTCTTTTGGTAACCTCCTCACTAAATTCCTATGTAGGAAATCACTAGGAATGATTCAGTCAATATTCCCATGCCAGGACAAGTTCTATATGGTTTGTGAAATGTATCCCTAATTAAGAATCTTCTTTTTCCATCTCACAGCTTTAGCTAAATCATTATTCTTGTTGGACGGATTAAAGTAACTGAGAGGGGGGGGGGTGAATTAGTTATATACCAAAGTGCATCTTTTTAAATGATGTTTCAGATTTATTATGGACATATGCTTAAACCATTCAACATATAGCAGCAAATTATATAACAGTCAACATTCAATCACATCAACGAACACAAGACACAATGTTTTCATGAGGAAACAGTAGATACTCTTCTTCTTAAGAATGAAAGGTAAGCTCCAACTCCTCTTTACATCCTTTTATTTTCCCTGAGCTTCAACCCAAATGAGGCTGCTACCTCTGGAAGATCCAACTTCCAATTATACAAGCACCAACTTGTTTCTATTTTCTGGCAACAACCAGAAGGATGCTACAACACCTCAGAGAACTCTTTTTGAATTACAGAATGAATCAAACCCTTACAACCCCTTACTGTTTATGACTAGGCTTTATAAATCAGCATTTACATTACGATTCTGAATTAGATAGTATTGCAGATATTCACAACAGATGTTATAATTCTATCCCTGTATATTTTTCTCTGTTTATCATCAAGACTAAGCACATACAGAACTCACCAAGACTATCACTGTATCATTCTTATATTCTTTCTCATCTAGACTCTTCATACTCTGCAACTATCATCGTATCCATCTCTTCAATCCTTTTCTGCAATGTGCTCAATCTCTTATATTCGAAATTACCTTACTGAACATCGCACACCTCCATCTGCTTGCTACAATATATATATATATATATTCCAGTCGATTCCCGTTCTCTCCGTTCATTATAGAAACGGTTACGGACTCTTCATTTTCAATCTAATTGCAAATGAGAAACAGTTAAAAGGTCTCGAATGCTGATCTATACAAAATGATTCACATTCCACGAATACCATAGATTCTCAAAGTCTTTAACTGAAAAACCCTTAAGTCCTTCAAATACTCAGCTTGCCTGACTCTCTGCATTCCACAAATAGTCATTCTCTGCTCTGCAAGGCCATGCCACGCCACTTCTTGCCAATGCCATGCCACGCTGGGGTTTTAAATGTCTAAATCAGAGGTTTATTTACTTATCCTCCCACCATTGCAGAAAGATAATCAGCTTCAGTCTCGATATTCTTTTCCGATGCATTTGCCTTAGTCGGCTGAATATTTGGTTTCGTGTCGGAACATTTTGTTCTTTCAATCTCCGCCATTGCGGCTCCATAATGGCTAACCATCCGACTCATAACATTTTCTATGCCAATAGACCTACCGCGGAGCTCATAGTCTTCCACATTTCGCCGTTGTGGCTGCATAATGTGCTAACCATCCGACTCATAAAGTTTCCAATGCCGATAGACCTACCGAGGATCCCATAGCCTTCCGTCTTCTACCGTTGTGGCTGCATAATGTGATAACCATCCGACTCATCAAGTTTCCGACGCCGATAGACCTACCGCGGAGCCCATGGTCTTTCCGTCTTCCACCGTTGTGGCTCCCGAAAGCCTTTATACCTCCACCGTTGCGGCTCTCGTTCCACCCCAACTTCCGATGTTTTGAAGCTCCGGCGTTGTGGCTCCCATTTCGCTTTTCGCTCTGATGTTGCGGCTGCAAATGAGACTATTCTTCCGCTCACTGATATTTTTGTTTTCCGCGTTTTCACCGATCCTTGTGTTGTGGGATTCCGCCGTTGTGGATGAAGAAGCCACTACCGTTCCGCCATTGTGGATGAAAAATCACTATCCTTCCGTCATTTAGTCATTTCTCCTCCGCTCATCGATATGTTTGTTTGTCCATTGTCGTCGATCCTTGTGTTGTGGGCTTCCTCCGTTGTGGATGAAGAAGCCACTACCCTTCCACCATTGCGGATGAAAAATCGCTATCTTTCCGGCCGCTTTGTTTCAGATTCTTCCCATTCTATATAGTGTGATCAAATTCTTCATTTAAAACTCTGTTTTATATGGGAATCGCTGTATAGATGTAACACTTGATCATTTTCATCCTTATGTTTCATTTATTTGAATGTATAATAAAATCCTCTGTTGTAGTGAACTGTGTAATCATCCTTTTCAATATGCGGGTATCCTGTGCAACATTTAGAGCTATGACATTGTTCTCATCTATGGCTGTAACATTAACATTTGCTTCATTACTATTGTGACTTCCTTTGATTCATCCTGTTGTGGCTTTGCCTATGAGTGAAACATTCAAAGTTTGGCATATGGCAACATTCAGACTGTGTAGAAAAACTGGCTAACAAACTCCCCCTTTGACATTATGACAAACTTTGAAAGCTTTCTCCCCCTTTTGACATCCATGGCAAAGATAGAAAGAGAACTCCCCCTGTGAATATGTCTCCCCCTATCACTGTGAGACAACTAACAGCTGAAAAAATGAAACCAAACTGTATTGAATATGTTCAAAAAGCAAGAGAACACAGAAATAACCAAAATCTGGAACCATTTGACACCAGGAAATCAGAACCTGTAATGTGAATGAGAAAATATTCAGAGAGGACAAACCCCCAACTGAGCTCGAAGCATTTCAAACAGATATTTGGGAAGAGGTGAAAATATCAGCAATTTGGTCTTTTGTTCCAACATATTCAAGCTTAATAACTTTGGACAGCATCTGCTCTCTCAGAAAATGATATTTGATGGGTATGTGTTTAGTCTTTGAATGCATCATTGGGTTCTTTGAAATGCTTATTACACTTGTATTGTCACAGAAAATGGGAATGGGATCATCATTCTGTATGTGCATATCCTTCAACATCTGCTTCATCTAAAGAATCTGGGTGCAACATACTGCTGCTGCTATATACTCTGCTTCAACTGTAGATAATGAAACAAATGATTGTTTCTTACTGGACCAGCTTACCAAACAACCTCCAAGAAATAAGGCAGCACCACTGGTACTTTTCCTGTCATCAACACATCCAACCCAGTCAGCATCAGTAAATGCATATAAGTCCAGAGAGTTATCTTTTGGATACCATAAACCATGATTTGTTGTTCCTTTTAAGTATCTAAAAATCCTCTTTATAGCCAATAAGTGACCATTCTTAGGTGAAGCCTGAAATATTCCAACCTAACAAATAGCATGCATAATGTCTGGCCTAGTTGCTGTAGCATAGAGTAGACTGCCAATAATGGATCTGTACATAGTCTGGTCTACATCTCCAGAGTTATCATCTTTACTGAGTTTACATCCAGTGACCATAGGTGTACCAACTGGCTTACAGTCCTCCATTTTGAATTTCTTTAACATTTCATTAATGTATTTAGTTTGAGAGATAGAGATACCTCTGTCACATTGATTGATTTGTAATCCAAGAAAGAACTTCATTTCTCCTAGCATAGACATTTCGAATTCTTGATGCATGCTTTCAGCAAACTTTGTGCTCAGTCTATCATCCTCACTCCCAAAAAATATGTCATCAACATAAACTTCTATAATAATAAGGCTGTTATTCTCTTCTTTAATGTACAGGTTACTATCTGTGTGACCTTTCTTGAATCCTTGTTGCATTAAGTAGTTATCTAGTCTGGAGTACCATGCCCTAGGTGCTTGCTTTAATCCATATAACGCTTTCCTCAATCTGTAAACAAACTGTGATGCATCCTATACATGAAATACTTCTGGCTGCTCCATGTAGACTTCCTCTTCTAGATCACGATTTAGAAAAGCTGACTTCACATACATTTGGTAGACTTTAATTTGTTTGGAGCTGGCATATGCTAAGATCAACCTTATTTCTTCCATTCTAGAAACAGGGGCAAATGTTTCATTGTAATCAATCCCTTCTACCTATGCATAACCTTTGCAGACTAGTCTTGCTTTATTTCTGGTTACTTTTCCTATATCATCCAGTTTATTCCTGAAAACCAACTTAGCTCCTATTACATTTTTGTTTACAGATCTAGGAACTAGTTCCCAGGTATGATTATTTTCGATTTGACTAAGCTCTTCCTTCATAGCATTTACCCAATGTTCATCTTTGATAGCTTCATTCACGTTTTTTGGTTTAGTCAGAGAGAGAAGCGATACCTGCTTTTCAAGGATGGGTTGTTGTCTTTTACTTCTTGTCTCGACACCTGAGTTTATATCCCCAATAATCAATTCTTCAAGGTGATTTTTCTGTATTCGACTACTTGGAGATTTTGTTGAAATTGTATTTTTTGAAGGACTGAAGCATTTTTCATCATCACATGTAGATCTGTTACTGTCATCAGCCTTAACCTATTCTATTTCATCCTCTTCATCATCTGACCTGTGCTTGTCAAATATATCATGAGTCTCAAACTCCTTTTGCTTAGTCTTTGATTTTAAGAATGCAGATTCATCAAATGTTACATCTATTGCTTCAATGATCTTTCTTATTCTGAAATTATAACATTTATATGCTTTTCTAGAATAGGAGTAGCCAACTAATACTCCATCATCATTTCTAGAGTCTAATTTTCCCAAATGTGGATCTACTCATTTGATATAACACTTACAGTCAAAAATCCTGAAATGTTTAACACTGGCTGGTCTTCCTTTCCACATTTGATATGGCGTGATAGACTGGTTATTTCTTAGCAGGCGTCGATTCAGTATGTGAACTGCTGTGTGAATAGCTTGAGGCCAAAGCACATTACTCAACTTTGCTTCATGGAGCATGGTTCTAGCCATCTCTACTACTGTTCTGTTTTTCCTTTCTACTACCCCATTCTACTGAGGTGTTTCAGTCACAGAGAAGTGTCTCTTTATCCCATTCACATCACAAAATTTGTAAAATTCATTTGACACGTACTCTCCTCCATTATCAGATCTCAGGCACTTTATTTTCTTGTCACATTCATTTTCAACAAATTTTTTAAACGTTTGAAAGTAGTCAAAAGCTTCAGATTTCTTTTTCAATAAGTAAATCCAAGTCATTCTAGGGTAATCATCCACAAACAATAAGAAATAATTTTCTCCTTTCATCCCTTTTGTTCTCATGGGCCCACAAATATCAGTATGCATTATCTCAAGCGGTTTAGTTGTGGAGTATTCTTTTGTTTTAAATCTGACTCTTGTTTGTTTCCCATGTTGGCATTGCTTGCACACTGAACCTGAGAGATTATTTAAAGATGGTAAATCTCTTATAGCTTCATTCTTACTCATATTGATCAGATTATCAAAATTTATGTGACCTAGTCTCTTGTGCCACAACCAGCTTTCATTCTCATTACTAAGACAGCATTCATTCTTTTTCTCATCTAGAATATAGACATTGCTTGCACTTCTTGTGGCTGTACCTATTAGTTTATCTGTTTTCACATCTCTGATTTGACATCCATTTGAATCAAATATCATGTAGCGTCCCTTATCTCATGTTTGACTAACACTCAGCAAGTTATGTTCCATGTCTTCTATCAACAGGACATTTTCAGCCAAGTTTTTCTTACTATTTAAACATACAGTCCCTCTTCCAATTATTCTAGTTGTCTGATCATTTCCAAATGTGACAGATCCCTTTTTTCCTTTGTCTAGTTTGATAAACAAATGTTTACTTCCTGTCATATGTTTGGAGCATCCACTGTCTATTATCCATTTGATTTTATGTTCAGCTTGCAGTGCTATGTTACAATTTTCACCCTTCAGATTTTCAGTCTTGCTTTTCCATATTTGAGTTTGTTGATGAGTACAGATGAGTTTACTAACTTTCTGAAAGTTGGTAGGGCAATTTCTTGAAATATGACCAAAATTTTGACACTTATAACATTATGTTTCATGGTTTAAAATATCAAATCTGTTATGAGTATTGTTATTTCTGTTTTGACTTGTCACATCCAATCTTTTTCCATATCCATGTCTAGACTTCTCATAACCATTATGTTCATATATTTTTCTTGAAAATTTAGTACAAAACGCAGCCTTGTGTCCATAATTGTAACAAAAGAAAAAATAGTCATTAAACTTATTCTGATACCCGTCATGTGTTCTTTTCTGAACAATTGGTCTTGATTTTTCTTCCTATTTCTCAACCACTGAATTCTTATCAGCTCCTTTCTCATTCTTCTTTTATGCACCTATTTCTTTCAAACTTAAACTAGAACCATCATTGATTACTGCTACCTTATAACCAAGTCCATATTTATCATTTACAGATATGTGACTTTCTATTATCTGATTTAGAATTGATGAACTATGATTCATGTTGCTTTCCAGTACCTTCTTCCTTAATAAGACAACTTCTGATTTCAGGTTTTCAATCTCTTTATCCTTTACCATAATTAATTTGTTTAAAGATTCTTCAGTGATTCTAGCTTCTTCCAATTTTAGTTTTAATTCAATCATCATTGCTTCAGTGCTTTCAAATGAATCATTTGATTTTTTCAACTCATCCTCAAGTTCTTTAACATTTCTCTTAAGATGCCTACATTCTTTTCTTTCTCTTCTTAAATCACATAGAGCACTTACCAATTCTGCTTCCAAACCCACTTCACCATCTTCTTCCTCTTCAAATTGGCCTTTCTGCTTTTCCAAAGCCATAAAGAGATTCTCAGCTGACTGATGATCACTTTCATCGGAATTAGATATATCACTTTCTTCTTTAGTAAATAAACTCTTATTCTTGAAATTACATCTATTGAAAGACTTCTTGTATTTATTTTTGTATTGCTTTGGATTTTTACTGCTTTCTTCCTCATTGTCAGTGTTCTTACTATATGGACATTTGGAAGCAAAGTGGCCTATTCTACCACATCCAAAACATTTCAAAGGAAGCTTACCTTTGTACCTACCTGTACCCTTTCTTAAGCTCTTGACAAAATTTGCTTTTTCTTCATCTTCTTCTAATTTTTCAGAATGGTTCACTTCTTCTTCTTTCTTCTTCTTCTCCTTCTTTGCTGCTTCTTTCCTGGAAGAAGTCTCACCAGAAATTCTCATTTCATATGCAGTCAGTATTCCACTATGTGTATCCATATCTAAGGTATCTAAATCTGCTCTTTCTTCTAATGCATAAACCTTAGGATTAAATCTAGCAGGAAGAGATCTAAGAACCTTTTGTGCAAGATCTACATCTTTAATCTTTTGTCCTAGCCCTCTCATGGTATTGGTAACTTCATCTATTTGAAGGAAATAAGTGGCTATATCTTCAGATTCTTCCATTTTCAAACTTTCAAATTGAGATCTATATGTTTGTAATTTGGTATTTTTAACTTTATCATCCCCTTCATAGACTGTTTTCAGTTTGTCCCAAATTTCTTTTGCTGAGGAATAGTTCATTACTTTAACAAAATCTGAAGCTGCTAGGCCTCCTAGAATACCATACATAGCCTTTGAATTACTCTCATAGAGTCTTCTACTTATGGGATCTATTGGAATAGTTGTTGGAACATTATATGTATTTAAACAAGCTTGCCATACATCAACTCCTTGAGATTGTAGAAACAGTTTCATTCTTATACTCCAAAAGGAATAATTATGTCCATCAAATAGAGGCAGTCCATGTTTGGTAAATTCTGATTTCTTGTCCATTGATTAGGATCTAGATTCCAGTGGTTAAACTAATTTGAAGAAACCCGTTCTGATACCAATTGTTGGACGGATTAAAGTAACTGAGAGGGGGGGGGTGAATCAGTTATATACCAAAGTGCATCTTTTTAAAGGATGTTTCAGATTTATTATGGACATATGTTTAAACCATTCAACATATAGCAGTAAATTAAATAACAGTCAACATTCAATCACATCAACGAACACAAGACACGATGTTTTCATGAGGAAACAATAGATACTCTTATTCTTAAGAATGAAAGGTAAGCTCCAACTCCTCTTTACATTCTTTTATTTTGCCTGAGCTTCAACCCAGACGAGGTTTCTACCTCTGGAAGCTCCAACTTCCAATTATACAAGCACCAACTTGTTTCTATTTTTTGGCAACAACCAGAAGGATGCTACAACACCCCAGAGAACTCTTTTTGAATTACAGAATGAATCAAACCCTTACAACCCCTTACTGTCTATGACTAGGCTTTATAAATCAGCATTTACATTACGATTCTGAATTAGACAGTATTGCAGATATTCACAACAGATGTTATAATTCTATCTCTGTACATTTTTCTCTGTTTATCATCAAGACTAAGCACATATAGAACTCACCGAGACTGTCACTATATCATTCTTATATTATTTCTCATCTGGACTCTTAATACTTTGCAACTATCATCATATCTAGCTCTTCAATCCTTTTCTGCAATGTGCTCAATATATTATATTTGAAATTACCTTACTGAACAACGCACACCTCCATCTTCTTGCTACAATATATATATATATATATATATATATATATATATATTCCAATCGATTCCCATTCTCTCCGTTCATTACAGAAAAGGTTACGGACTCTTCATTTTCAATCTAATTGCAAATGAGAAATAGTTAAAAGGTCTCGAATGCTGATCTGTACAAAACAATTCACATTCCACGAATACCATAGATTCTCAAAGTCTTTAACTGAAAAACCCTTAAGTCCTTCAAATACTCAGCCTGCCTGACTCTCTGCATTCCACGAATAGTCATTCTATGCTCTGCAAGGCCATTCCACGCCACTTCTTGCCAATGCCATGCCATGCTGGGGTTTTGAATGTTTAAATCAGAGGTTTGTTTGCTTATCCTCCCGCCGTTGCAGAAAGATAATCGGCTTCAGTCTCGATATTCTTTTTCGATGCATTTGCCTTAGTTGGATGAATATTTGGTTTCGTGTCGGAACATTTTGTTCTTTCAATCTCCGCCGTTGCGGCTCCATAATGGCTAACCATCCGACTCATAACATTTCCGATGCCAATAGACCTACCATGGAGCCCGTAGTCTTCCACCTTCCATCTTTGCGGCTGCATAATGTGTTAACCATCCGGCTCATAAAGTTTTTGACATCGATAGACCTACCGCGGATCCCGTAGTCTTCCGTCTTCCGCCATTGCGGATGCATAATGTGATAACCATCTGACTCATAAAGTTTTCTATGCCGATAGACCTACTGCGGAGCCCATGGTCTTTCCATCTTCCACCATTGCGGCTCCTGAAAGCCTTTATACCTCCGTCGTTGCGGCTCCCGTTCCGCTCCGACTTTTGATGTTTTGAAGCTCCGGCGTTGCAGCTCCCATTCCACTTTTCGCTCCGACATTGCGGCTGCAAATGAGACTATTCTTTCGCTCGCCAATATTTTTGTTTTCCGCATTGTCGCCGATCCTTGTGTTGTGGGATTCCACCATTGCGGATGAAGAAGACACTACCCTTCCGTGGTTGTGGATGAAAAATCACTATCCTTCCGTCATTTAGTCATTTCTCCTCCACTCACCGATATGTTTTTTTGTCCATTGTCGCCGATCCTTGTGTTGTGGGATTTCGCCGTTGCGGATGAAGAAGCCACTACCCTTCTGCCATTGCGGATGAAAAATCGCTATCTTTCCGGCCGCTTTGTTTCATATTCTGCCCATTCTGTATAGTGTGATCAAATTATTCCTTTAAAACTCTGTTTTATATGTGAATTGCTGTATAGATGTAACACTTGATCGTTTCCATCCTTATGTTTCATTTATTTGAATGTATAATAAAATCCTCTGTTGTAATGAACTGTGTAATCATCCTTTTCAATATGCAGGTATTCTGTGCAACATTTAGAGCTGTGACATTGTTCTCATCTGTGGCTGTAACATTGATATTTGCTTCATTACTATTGTGACTTCCTTTGATTCATCCTGTTGTGGCTTTTCCTGTGAGTGAAACATTCAAAGTTTGGCATATGGCAACATTCAGACTATGTAGAAAAACTGGCCAACAATTCTAAAAATCATTTTGCAAACTTCTAGCACTGTCAGGTGAAAGGATTTAATTCTAGAAAAATGAAGATCCTTTATTGTTTATTAGCTTCAAATATTTTAAACACTTATGATCAAAATATGTATGTTGTTGGTTGTAGGAGCTTGATTGTAAATTTTGGGTCATCTATTTATATATGTTGTGTTCTATTAGGAAAAAAATTATACCTATACCGGATGTACGATTTTTCAGTCCCATTGATGTACTTGTTGTTGTCATTCATTGCACATGAATACAATGAATCTTTTTTTTGTCTACCATAATTACCATAAAAAATGAAATTAATGGTATTTTATGTTTCTCATTAACACTTCATTCTCATCTCAGTCAAGATAGATTTGTATATTTCCATGTATATAAGTCAAATGTAAATAATCTATGGAAGCCTCATCCCTAACACTCTTCATTCTATACAGGTTTTTTATCATAATGTGCATTGGGAATCATAACATTATGGGAAGGTTTCTTTTTTGGAGCGACATACCTGAAGGAATTACAAAGACCAATTTGTACTTCTAGGTAATGTTTTATGTTGTCATTGATGTTGGCCTAAGGTATAAAACCCTACATATGAGGAGTTGGGAGGGCCAAATCTTCAAGCATAAAAGGATGATACCAATACTAGATTCCTATATTGGAGGACCTAAGGAAATCAAGGGAGGTGATCGGATACATTGTGATGCTTGATTCTTGGACAGATGGGAAGGGTAGGACCCTCCTTATTTTCTTGGTATATTTTCCCAAGGGTACAATGATATTTAAATTAGTTGATGCATTTACACATGTTAAAGATGTGACATTGTTGTATGAATTATTGGATGGGTTTATCCAAGAGTTATGTGGCCACAGGAAAATTGCTAATGGAGAGGAACCCCATAGTTTTTGGGACCCTGTGTTCTCCATTGTGTTAAGTTGATGCTTGACGATGTCAGCAAAATCTCATTTACTAGGGAGGTCATGGATCAGGCTAGGAACATCACAAAATACATATATAACTAGGAATTTGTTCTTATCCTCATGAGGAAATTCAGAAGAAACATGGATATTTGACATTATAAATTCACATTTTTTGTTGGCAACTTCATTTCTTTTTAGTGTCTACACCATTGCCAATTCAAGGTGGAGTATATGCTTGTTTCTGATAAGTGGCACGACTGTGCATTTAGAACAAGACATGATGGGGAGCCATCCCTAAAATAGTGTATTCTGATTTATTTTGAGAAGAGTGTAGGGATTGTGCATGGTTGGTGAACCTTTTTGTGAAGGTTATTTGCTTGGTTGATGGGTATAATATTTCAATGGGTTAGTTGTATGAGGCCATGGATAGGACCAAAGAAGCTATCCAATCTGATTATTTCAGAAAGATTACCCCTGGATATGAAAAAATTATGATGTTTTGGAATTTGAGAGATCACTGATGGACAAGGATGCTCCATAGTCCCATTCATGTAGCATCATTTTCCCTCAACCCTATCTTTTCTTACTCATGTAATTTTGATTCCGATGGTGAGGTTATGGAACGGTCCTTTATGTGTGTTTAAAGGATGGTACCTAATCATGAAGCTCATAAAACCCTTAATCACAAGATGGGGATATATAGGAATGCCAAGGAACTATCTGTTTTTGAAATTCCTATCCAAGAAAGGATTATTTTAATGCCAAAAGATTCATTAGAATTCAGAATTTTAACTACATGTTTTATTTGAAACTTGAATTATGTTTTCTTTATTTCCTAATTGCCACTGTAATGAAATGTAGTTTACGTATTTTTATCTTTGTATCTTTTGTATATTTTTGGTGGATAAATGGTAGTGTAAAAGCACCACTATTATAGAAAGTTTCTATTCGGGTGTTGAGCCACACTTCTAGTGCTTCAGGTTGCGAGTACAATTGGAGTTTATTTTAGAAAATACACACAAAGATGCATGATAGGTTGAGACTTAGCAATTACAATATGTTAGAACTTAACATTATAATTATTATAATTTATGACCCTCAAATTCTTATTAATTTATTAGGACCCTTTTCCAAGTTAGTCTCATGCTTGCGATTCCTTAAAGATAGGGTTTATGTCCACTACAATCTTTGAAAGTGGGTGACGCAGCCGAGAAAATGCTTGGTGTAGATACCATTTCCTAGGGAAACATTAACATAATGTCTTAGTGGAAGGTGGATTACAAGACGCCTATAATGGAGGAGGCACTTGAGTGGTTATAGGAACAACAACAACAATAGAGGTAGGGGTAGGGGTAGGGGAGGATGACCCACAACTATTATGGGAGGAGAACAACATTTGACACTGAGGAGGGTGTTGTGTCAGGATCAACACCACCTTATACACAGTTTGATGCACATACACATATGAGTAGTTGTTATATATATGGTGCAAGGCCTAGTGGTAAATGAGTCATTACATTTTCCTATAAAAAAGGGGGAGTTTGGAATTGATGGCTAGCTGCTAGTGTTATCGTTGTAGATGAGTCATGATTGTGATATATATATATATATATATATATAT
>LPNX010586125.1:76513-100985 GCA_001517045.1 Pseudotsuga menziesii
TTTTTAATCTTATAACCAAGCTTAAGAATCTCTTAGAAACTTTAACACCATTTATAGGTTGTAACCAGGGTAAGTTGTTGGTTCATAAGTTCCAATCACTTCACTCTAAGGGGATCAAGACACTTGAACCCATGACCTCCCCAACTTAGGGAGAGAGATCTCACATTTGGATCATGACTACTTCAGCTAACCCTTGGGTCTATCCGCTATATCATATATATAGATGTTTTTTCCATATTTACCTACCAATGTGATTATTTTGATGTTGTTGTTTATTTATATCTAAAAAAATGAATTTATTTTGAAAAATTTAATGCTTATTATAGTTTGCAGATTTTTGCCAAATTTTCAGCCAATGTCCCCAATGTCCTGATGGCTTGACCCTTGCCAATTTTTGTTGATGCCATTTTTTAATCAGTGATTTTAATTCCTGACAGATAATAATTATTAGAGTGACTCTCATGATCTATCTCAGAAACCATCTGTAGAATGCACCAGGCACAATATATAATCTTGAAGACATGCAAAGAAGAATAATTTACAATAGCACTATATCACCTTGTATTTATATTCTTTGTAATACATACGCGAGGATTAGCCCTAGCCCTTCATATTTATTGAATTATTTAATAAAGGTCATCCTGACCATTCATATTTGTGAATCTTTTCACAAGGTTTTCCAACCCCTTAATCTTTTGGTTTCATGTACAAAAAAAAGGCTCTAAATGGGTCATTGGAATGGACGAGTAGACCTCCATGCAAATGCTAATAATTTTTCGTGATCCTTATGCAAGGAATGGATTAGGCTTGAACCTGATTTTGGATAGAATCAACCCTCAAAAATCAATATCAGGTGATGTGTAAAACCTCTCTATAATATTCCATAAGCTTTTGTCCATTTTCTAAGTATTTTGATTGTTGATATCATTCCTTGTTCAAAATCTAGGTATTCCTTACAGCAGCAACATACCCTAACTACATGTATTTTTTCAGTGCTTCCCAAGTTCTCTCCGACTCCTTTACAATATGTGCACCATAACAACACTAATCAAACATTAACAACAATACCTCAAGGGTAAAGAACCTCTGAATATGTGTAGGAACGAGACTAGACCTAATCTTACTCTTTCATGAAAGTACAAAGCCTAACCCTCAAGTGAGTAAAAATTAGTGTTAATAGGATGGAAAACACCTAACCTGAATATTGAAAGGATTAGAGTGAGGTGACATTTGGCTTTATTCCTAGGAGTATTTTGGATTCTTTAGTTTTGCAAGAAATAATTTATGTGATAACAAGTTCTAAGGCTATTGGCACTGGCTTCAGAATGTCAAAACAACAAATATTATTGCAAAGTGCATATATGTTGCATTTTTGGTTATTCATATTTAGGATTTTATTGTGATCAAAATATACTGGACTCTTCTTTTTTTGTTGGAAATAATTTTATGTCCATCAACTTTCCTGTCGAGGATGTTGTCTTTGAAGTTTCTACTATTAAATTACTACGAACTTAAAATTTACTATACATTCAAAAAGAAGCGAGTTATAGTAATTTGCATATAGAATTTCTGCAAGACACAATACTCTTGAAGAGAATGTTAATAGTATATATGTATTGAAATTGCCAGAAAATTATGGCAATTAAAAATTGCCTAACTAAGTCTAGACCCATTTAAATTCTTAGTATTTCATTCAGTGTTGTGCTAGACTTAATTTTCATATTTTATGTGGGTTTTTCACTTATCTAAATGTCCGCTTGCTTGTTTCCAATATAATTAAAGTGTTATACCAAAATCCTGTCACCATCATGTGATAAGACCTTTGGCATACCTACATGCCCTGAATCCTAGCTTTTGGAGTGAAGACTAAATGGTTTTTTATCAATCTATCATACAAATTCTCAGCACCACACCCACCCATTTATCCAGGAGCAGTACCCCTGCTTGTACTTCCTTTCATCGGTTGTCCACAAGGGGTGCCACCACCCATTTCCCTTGGTCCATAGGCGGTTATTACCAGAACAGCTCTATCATAGAAGGAGAAGCGCAGTACCTTGAGTAAAAAGGGAAAAAGAGAAGATTCTCGAGGCTTCTAGATGATAAGCCTCAAGATATCCCTTATCCCTACTGTTGTGGGTTGGTTGAGCTCAAGATTCCTCATCCCAGGATCTTAGAGGCCACCTCACCCACTAATTTCTCAACCATCTATATCCATTAAATCCCTATAAATATGAGCTCATAGCCATGGTTGAGGAGAGAACATTGAAGGTATTGTTATGCTGTTGGATTAATTCTTGGCCCAAGATAATTTGGAGAGAGAATAGAAAGCTAGAGTCGGATCTTTTGGGGATGACGAGCTGGTTTCATGGAGATGCATGTCAACACTAAGGCTTGGTTGTAAACTTCTTCATATCTCTAATGCAAGTTGATTTTCTGTCCCATATATATTGTTGATGTTTGATTTTAGATATATATTGCTAGATTCCTTAGTCACTAGCATAGATTAGTAAATCATATTCAGGTTGCTTTGATTCATTTTGTGTTTGAGCTTGATTACAGGTACACAAGTAGACTATCAAAGCCTTGTATTCCAGATATCTACAGCATCTAGGGAGAGCTATCAGCCTCTGTGATCTATTTGTTCTAGATCTGAACCATTCATACCAGTGGAACACCTTGCTGTCCGCGAAAGGTGAAATATTCCAGCTAACAAATTTGTCGACTCCGCTATAGAATAGTTGTATTCAATTGTTCTGATATTCATCACTCTGCAACTCTTGTCCGAATCCAGGCTCCGTTTTCTTCAACTCTTTTCAGTCAGATCTACTATCTGATTTGTATTATTTGGGTTTGAAATTTCTAGATCTGTTTAGATTTGAGTCATTTCGGTTTTTTATGTTCTGTTAACACTTTCAATTCAATAGTATTTTCCTTGATCTAGTGTTTTTTTGATCTGATCCATCGTTCTCTTTTTTATTTTGGCCATCTACAGGGAACTGCAGCCATGCTTGATGCGAGGAGTGGTGCCACTACCTGAACATAGTGAGCAGTGCTTGGTGCCACCGCCTATATCTGGTTTGCGAGGAGTGGTGCTACTTTGGAAATGCTCTTACAACACCTACGAACCACGGTACCAGGTAGGCATTAGTCCAAAACTCTCTTTTTCCTCATTTTTCTTTTGCAAAAATTTGGAATTTTGATTGCTTTCAGTTTTGTTATCAGACTTGTGTTATTGAATCTGATGTGTGTGGCTTGTTACTTTGATGGTTTAAGATTGATTTGAGTGGAATTTCAAAAATTTGTTTAGTCTATTTTATTGTTCATCTACTTCTTGCTTGTTGGTTGTGCTTAAAGAAGGATTTCTTATTTTCTGAAAGTTGGGGTGCTCATCAAAATCTCTTTTCATTGCATATACTAAAAGAAAGACATTATATTAGCTTCTAGATTTCATTTCTTGCTTGCATAGTAAACTTATTTTTCCTTCCTTCAAAAAAGAAAAGTTTTGCTTGAGATTAGGGCATCATATTTGAGCGTTGGATTTGGGTTTTCTTATTGGCTTTATAAGATTTCAGGACCTTTATGATCTTTCGTCTCTCATGCACATAGGACTATCTCGATCAAAATATTAAAAAAAATGGTAGTTTTAAGTGATATTTGCTTATGTTTTTAAGAAATTTGAAAAGTTAGAGTGCATTGACATATAGGTGTGCTTAGTGTTGTTCTTCTAAGAAAAGAGATTCTCACCCTTCTCATTTGCTTTCGAAAAGAAGAAATTGGTTTGTAGAAGTATTTGCTTGTCTTTGATTTGATGTTCATGACTGTTGGTTGGAAAGATTTTTTGTTTTGAAACAAAAAGAAAAACACTCTCTTCCCTCCCATAAGTAGGCATATTGAATGGTAAAGTGAACATTTGCACAAGCATATTGCATGGTTTTACTTTTCTGTCAAAACATCATGCATTCACCTAACCGTACAAGTTAAAATTAATGGTAGTTGTATGTTGAAATTTATGTAGTAACTTAAGTGATAGGTTAGAGATGTGTTCGGGTGTCGTAAAACGTAGGAGTTGTCGTTATTTGTCAGCATTACATTTCGGGACTCATGCAGTTCTTCCACGTACCGTTGGTATATCGAACGACCTTTCACGTACCCTTGAGGTATATAGAAAGGTACTTCACGTACTCAATTGTATATCGGAAGGCCCCTTGTGTACGGTTATGCATTAGACAGCACTACTACCGATTCGAGCTCCCACGTATCTTGAGTAAATCGAGAGACCCCACTAGGCTACCTTATCTATCTGAGAAAGGCCCTTTGGCTGTCTTGTTTGGATCCATACACCAAAAATAGAATTCTGGGAGATTACTACGCACGTACCCTCGAGGTATATCACGCGTGGCACCAGCTTGACAATCCTAGTGAGAGACCTGACTTTTGAACTCCTCCTGTCATTTTAAGTCTGCTTGTTTTGACCTATAGTTTGAGTAGGGAAGTATTTTGGTGTGTTTTTTCTAGATTTTCAGACCCTAGGTTAGATAGGAACTGTACACACTGGCTGAGTTAAGACAGTCTAGGAGAGTACAAGGCTTGCCACCCGATTTTACTCCTACTTCAGGAGAAAATCCAATGGAAGCTATCGACCAAGGAGTTGCTACCACCTCCCAAGTGGGAGATAATGTGGTGGTGGAAAGTGGAGTACCATATTCTTCACACTCGCATACCTTGGTCCAACATCATTCCTAGGAAGATTCATCCTTCCATCCTCCCTTGGAAGGTCATGTTGATGATACCCGTCTGGACTTTGGTCCTAATGCTCCTTTTTGGGAGACACCTATTGGACAGGCCATTGCCTCATTTGGCACCTGTGTAAGTTCTCTTGAAAGTGAAGAAGAACGCAGGAAATACTGTGCTGCTATCCTCCATGCACAGGAGGTAGAAAAGCATATTGATAACATAGTAGGCTCTTCACCAATTTGTCCCACTTTCCTTCCTGTGGGATATCGTTCATTAGCTGATTCTATGAAACCCATTGAACCGATTATAAATCGTCCATTAACAACCCATAACCCAGGTCAAATTTCCACCCCTATCACCTCTTAGGCTATGTCTGTTCCAAATCCTCCCAGGTCTTTTGCATCTAGGGCCCGACCTTCAATTCCTGTTTCGTCAGTACCTTTGAATGGCGGGGGGAAACCCCCAACACGACCTACGTTATCTAATACTGGAGTTGTACCTAGTCAAGAGAAGACCTCTAACATAGAAACATCTATATTTTTTGTCCCTCCCACCCACACTAGTGTGGTAAATCCCCCATCTAGTTCAGGTCAGCCCTTGGGGGCACAACCTATTACCATTTAGTCTTCTAGTCGTTATGGTTATCAAATACCTATAGGTAATCATCCATCTAATCCTACTGGAATTCCATACCCTAGCAAAACTTTTACGCCATGGGGGCAACCCAACTATTCTTACATGACAGTTATGGAAGGGATACCTATACATACTGCGGGAGGTGTGGGAGGACCACCTTATGGAGGTCCTCCCCCTAGGGGACCTAGTGGTCCTAGAGGATCTGGAAGTCCTCCTCATGGTCCTGGAAGTCCTAGTGGTTCTGGGGGACCTGGTGTATTTTCTCCTTATGGCTCTAAAGGGTCTGGTGGCCCTCCACCTAGTGGTTCCAGTGGCTCTAGAGGTTTCCCACCCCTTAGAGGTTCCAGAGGGTCTTGTGGTCTACCTCCTGGTGGTCCTAGTGGTCTCGGTGGTCCTGGCGGTCCCGCTGGCTCTGGAAGCCCTCCTCCTGGAGGCCCTAGTGGTCCTAGCAGTCATAATTCTAGAAATCAACCCCCCATGGGAATATTTTCTGATAGTTCTTCCTCACAGCAACCTGTTTACCAGTCTACCTATGGCCCTATTGGTAATTACATGCAATATCAATATTATTAGTATGTGGAGCCCAATAGACAGTTACCTTTCCTAGCAACTTTGGACTTACCTACTTTGTCCAAGTTGATTAATGATCCCATTCAACACAATCCCTTGTGGCCTCCCATCCCAGTAAAGTTACCATCGGATATTCTAAAATTCGATGGGAAGCAGGGTGAATATCCGTGGAACCATGTTATGAATTTTAATTTGTGGTGTTCCTTGAACTCCCCCATGGATGATTTCGTTCAGTTACGACTCTTTCAGTGAACTTTGACCAGTATGGCCGTGAAGTGGTATATTTAACTCCCACAACATTCGTTTGTGGATTTTGGCTCATTGGCAACTGTATTTCTTACGCACTTTCAGCTCCCTATTCGTTATGAAATGGGCACTGATCTGTTAACTTCTCTGTGATAGAACACCTCCACCCACATTTCTGATCATATCCATGAGTGGAGAAGGCGGAGAAGGCTTATTAAGGCCCCTATTCTGGATCAGTTGTTAGCTGATTGGTTCACTAAGTCCCAGTTGCCTCCTATTGCCCGATATGTGCCCATGGGTAGTGTCGTTACCGAAGAGCAGGCAATTAGCTGGGCTCAGTACCTAGACTTGGTTTTTTCCCAGTCCGGGATTCTTTATGACCTAATCCCTCAAGCTCCTTGCCCCAGCACTGACCCTGCCAAGCCACCAGCAAAAGTACATGTTGATGGGATTGTTGGTTCAATCCAGTCCCCATCCACAGTGAAACCTGCCAAGTAAACCCAAAGTGCTACTCCTTTGACTCCTAAGGTTTCTACCCAGGTCAATTTTATTTAAAGTACTCAAACCTCGTGTAATAAAAAGAAAGGTAAAAATCGAAATAAAAAAACATGGAAACCAATCGAAGACCCCACAATCAACCAATAATGACAACAACAAAGGGAAAAGGAAGGATAAATATCCTTGTCTATTGTGCGGCGATGACCACTTTTCAAAGGAGTGTCCCTGTCGGGATGAAATCTCCCATTTTTTGAAGTCTAATCTCGCACCTGCAGTACTCATGATTCCCTTTCCCTCTCAACAACAATTGGTAGACCACGTGTCTAACTAGGGTAACTCTAGTTCATCGGAGGAAATTTGTATGATGTCCTCAGATACCATCCATCTGCAAACTCGAAGCCAAAATTATGATAAACCCGCAGATCAGAAATAATATCAATCTTCTTCAGGGAAAGCTCCCTCTACTAGTTCTCCAAAATCCTTGTCTATTGTTCCCTTGTCTATCGAGAAGCCTACTCTTGACATGATTTTGTGCCCACGAAAGAGTACTCTTCAGAAGGCTATCTTTAATCCCAATGCCCAAGCTACTCAATTCTATAATGTGGTTGAAAATATCGCTAAGGCACCTTGTGCGATGTCTACCCAAGAAGTACTCCAAAGTGTCCCTACACAGCGCAAGAACTTGTTGACCGCATTAGGAGCTATAGACCCAGATAACACTAACTTGATTCAATTCAATGTTGAGAAATATAAACCTAGATTACCGCATAAACTTGATTTTCAGATCATTACGAAAGTAGTGGGAAAGAAAGTCTTTCGAACAATACTAGATGAAGGAGCTTTGACCTCAGTGTTATCTCTAACTTGTTGGAAATCTCTTGGCTCTCCCGAGCTTGTTACATCACCTACGACCCTTAAATCCTTTTATGGACGGGGTTTCCAACCCCATGACCTCATATCATCCCTCACAGTAGAGCTAGGGGGAAAAACCATTTCCATCCAAGTAGAAGTGGTAGATGCCCCCTTGGATTATAACCTCCTTTTAGGAAGGAATTGGTTCTATGCCATGAATGTTGTTGATTCAACAGTATTTCAAACATTCCAATGCCCACTTCTCAGGATAATTGTTACCATTGACTAGCTCGATTTCTATACACCAGATGTTACTACCTCTATGGCTAATAACATCCCCATGTTAGTTTAGTCCCCTCCTCCTTACAAGTCGATTGGGGTAGGTATGCTGAAGGATTCATCCCTTATGGGGATTTTTCCCCCTACTCCTCCGAGCATGGATACTGTGACAGTACATATGATCACCTAATTTGATATTGAGCCCCAAGGCCAAAATGTTGTTGACTCCACCTCATTGAGCCTGCACGAAGCTATGTATGACACCATTAAAACTTGTTCCGATGATCACACTAATGACATTCATTTAGTGGCTTCGGATCCTTACCATTTACCGTACTGGTTAGAACCTTCTCTTCCGATTCTAGACTATCTCTTCACGAATTTTCCTTCCAATGAATCCATTATAGAGATCATGAATATGGATGAGCCCATTTGGGAGGATCACCATCATAGATCCATGTTCCTCCCCAATACCAATTCGGGCAGCCATGATTTCTCATCCTTGTTTCCTATTGATATTGTCAACGTTCCGCAAAATCCTATATTGTTGCAAGACACAGATTCTGAACGAAACCTTTGCAACATTACTCAGACAACCCAATTGATATATCAGCCAAGCCTGATGTTATTGAGCATGTTCATGTTGGGCAGAACTGCTCCATAGATGAATCTGAAGCATATAAGGCACTTTTTAAGGAATTTCGTGATATTTTTGCTTGGTCCTATGAAGAGATGTCAAGGATTGACCCTTCCATTATGGTTCAAGAGATTAGAACTTATCCCATGGCTAAACTTGTCAGGCAGAAACTTACGCAAGTCCATCCTAGGAAGGTCGCAGCTATTAAAGCTGAGATTGAGAAAATTTTGAAAGATGGTTTTATTTATCTTGTACCTCTGATGGAATGAGTATCGAACGTTGTCCCTGTTAATAAAAATTAGGGCACCATTAGAGTCTGCATCGAATTTAGTGATTTAAATAAATCTTGTCCCAAGGACAACTTTCCTACCCCGCACCTCGATCAGATTATCGACAACTGTGCTGGAAGTGTCATCTTTTCATTCATGGATGGCTTCACTGGCTATAATTAGATTGAGATATTGCCCTCTGATCAACATAAGATGACATTCATTTTCCCATGGGGAACCTTTGCATATAAGAAGTTACCTTTCGGCTTGAAAAATGCTAGAGCTACGTTCTAGCATGCGATGTCCCATGTGTTTCATGACATTAAACATATTGTTGAACCGTACCTTGACAACCTCCCTGCTCATTCACAACGATGGGAGGACCATCCTGGTCATCTTAGAGACATATTATTGAGATGTCATCATTATAATATACAGCTCAATCTGCATAAATGTGTTTTTTGTGTTGAGACGGGACATCTGCTTGGCTTTGTGGTATCCAAATATGGCATCTGGATCAATCCTTTGAAGATTTCTGCTATCATTAATCAACCAACCCCAACCAACATCCTTGAACTCCAAAGTTTGCAAGGGAAGGAAAACTTTCTTTGTTGTTTCGTGTGCGATTTTGTTGAGAAAACGCACGGTTATATGCGTCTCCTCAAGAAGAACACTCCATTATTCTGGGATGACCAAGACCAATGTGCCTTTGACAGTCTTAAGCACACTCTAACTCATTCACCTGTGATACACCCCCAGATTATTCAAAGGATTTTCTCTTGTATATTGCTGCCTTCGCTACTACCATCGCCATGGTTTTAGTGCAGGACAATCTCCACGGTCAGGAGCATGTGATTTATTACACCAGTAAGAATATTATTGATTCTAAAACCCATTATTCACATGTGGAGAAGCTAGATTTAGCCACAATCATTGCTATGCAAAAATTTCATCAGTACATTCTACTTCACACTACCACCATATTGGTAGGCCAGAACCCAATGTACTGCATTCTGACTCGTCAGGTACTCAAGGGCAAGTACTCTTGTTGGATCGTTATCCTTTAGGAGTTCAATCTCAAGTTTTCCAAGGCTACATCAAAGAAATCCTTTGTTTTTGCTGAGCTTATATGTGACCTTCCCTGTGCTACCACAGAATCTGAACCCAGTGATTCATTTCCAGATGAATTCATGTTCCTAATTAGCACTACTGATCCTTGGTATTGATATTTTCTGATTTATCTCCAAACCCAGCATTTTTAGCCGCATCTATCTCATGATGATCGTCGCTACATCCGTCACCACACAAAGTACTATCTTATCTTAAATGATACCTTGTATAGACATGGGATTGACTCCATTATACAGTGATGCCTCACTCATGAGGAGGCTAAACATGTGTTGAATGATTGCCACTCTGGAGCATGTGGTGGTCATTTATCTAGGATGGATACAGCCTAGAAAATCCTTCATGCTAGCTATTTCTAGAATTCTGTCTTCAAAGGCTATCATGAGGCTGTTAAAAAATGCCCACCTTACCAACATTTTTATCCCAAAAAGCGCACCCATCCTGCTCCACTTCACCTCGTCATTGTCGTTGGCCCTTTTTCCAAATGAGGGATTGACTTCATGCATTGTAAGCCTACCTCAACTGGGGGGAATGGTTACATCATCATAGCCATGGATTATTTCACAAAATGGGCTGAGGCCATGCCTACATATGCAGAAGATGGTAAGACTACCGCTCTCTTCCTATTCAATCATATCATAGCTATATTTGGAGTTTCGCAGTCCATCGTCACTAATCATGGATCTCATTTCCATAATCAAATGATGGAGGAATTGAGTGCCAAGCTAGGTTTTCTCCATGAAAAATCTATGTCGTATTATCTGCAAGCTAATGGTCAAGTAGAGGCCATTAACAAGGTTTTGAAAACTATGCTTCATCGGATGGTTGGAGATCATAAATCCAATTCGCATCTCATTCTTTTTTTTCTCTTTGGGCTTATCAAACTTCTATGAAAACAGCTACTAGTTTCATGCCATTCCATCTTGTCTATGGACTTGAAGTTGTCTTGCCGATCCAATGTCAGATTCCATCTTTACAAATCGTCGTCGAACTTCTCCTAGACACTTCCGCAGAGGAAGCAAGATTTTTGTACTTAAATAACCTTGATGAGACTCGTAGAGATGTTTCCTTGGCTAATGAGGCACATAAGAAATGCATCAAGGCACAGTACAATAAATCCATCCAGTCTCGTGTTTTCAACGAGGGTGACCTAGTTTTGACTTATGACCAGAGATATGACAAGCTAGGGAAGGGTAAGTTCGAGCCCATGTCGTATGGACCTTTTGTTATTTCCAAGGTGTCAGAGAAAGGAGCCTATGAGTTAGTTGATTATGGTGGAATCCCTTTGGGGCAACCTCGCAATGGGTTGTACCTAAAAAGGTACTATGCCTAGGTCTTCTTGGATGGTATCTTGTATATATGTATATTGATTAACTTTCATTATGCTTTCAGTATTTTCAAGATGGTTTTGAGTTTTAGTGTCCACATCTATTTATACCATGTTTTGGTTATGCAGATGGATTTCTATGGATTTGCTGATGGTGTGTGCCGCCACACCTTGAATCTAGCCTCGGCTACTTGGGTTCTCTATTCCCCAGCTGAAGATTTGGTTAGTTCAGGAGCGGTTTGTTTAGGTCCCACTACTAATAACATTGCCAAGTATGAAGCAATCATCGGTCTTTTGACTGAAGCTATCTCCCAGGATGTCCATGATCTAGTAGTTTTGATTGACTCTCAGCTCGTGGTTTGTCATTTAAACCATGTCTACGCCATTAGGAACCTGATGCTTCTCCACCTCTTCTGGAGGGTACGTTTGTTAGAAACATCATTTGGAACCATTACCTATAGGCATGTCCCTAGGGAATATAATGTAGTTGCTGATTCATTGGCTAATTACATCCTATATTGGCATATTTCCCATTCATGATGCTAAATCAAACATGGTACATTGTAAATAAACATTTAAAGACACGTAGAACTCATAGAAAATACATTTATCAATTTGGAACGTATAAACACCATGTAAAAGTCTGTATATATATATATATATATACGAATTTTTTTTTACAAAAATAGGTCCCAACACCTCATCTGAAGCACGTAGGATTTCAAGCAAAATCATCATACAAAAATCCTGAAGCTATCATCTTTCAGTATACATGTCTCATCCACTAATGGTGCTTGTGATAGCACATCACTGCTCGATCCACCCTGCGTAGTAGCCTGCTGAATCAGCTTGGTACTCACATCATAGATCTATGATATCTAGTCAGGAGGTCATCTATGTCAGTATTTGGGATGTCTAGATTCAACCTCTCTAGGTTCTCCTCTAGCTCCCCGGTGATATCATCACCTTGTGGCACAAAGCGAGCTTTGGCTCGCCTGTTTAATGGAGATGTTCCTCCAAGCCTCACTGCTCCAACATCTGCATGAAGACAAATAGGTCTTGTCACTTATCATAAAAAAATATAAAACATAAAAAACATAAAAACATTTTCCATTGTTAGGGTTTCTTGCTTCTTACCAATGTCACCCCACGGCCCTCCAGGTGGGAGTGGTAGGTTAGGATCACCTGTAAAATTTGTGCCCACATAGGCATATTCCTCGACCATGAGCATCTGATCCTACAACCATCTGAAGAACACGTCACCGAACTTCACATTGCCCCTACCCGCTCCTGTGCAAGCCATGACTTGGACCCACCTTACCATACGAGAGTCCGATGCTCTTAGACTCCAGAAAGTCACCTGGGGTCTCATCTGGGGGACCCGATCAAAGAAGAAGCAAGCTAAGATGGAACCAAAGCCAAATTGCTTTAGCTCTCCCTACCGACATTTAGTTAGTTGATCCTTGAATATTGGAAGCAATGCTTCCACCCAGTTGAACACCGTAGGTGCCATAGCCTCTAGGGAATACAACATATGTGGCCTGGAAGCCTGATGTACACCCTGTCTCCCTGCCACCCTCTGCATGGTGAACAAAATAATCCATAGAGCCCTATCTGTCACTGCCCTGATGGGGATTTTCTTCCCTGATGTGCATGTACCTAGTACATAGTGTCGATCTATGAGCTCTCTGGTGGTAATATCCCCACCATGGGAACTTTTCATTGAGATGGGGGCACCCCATCTTGACAGGCCAGTCAGGAAGTAGATATCCTCTACCTCCATTGTAAGTATATGTGCCCCCACCTCGAAATACTACTGTTCTGGATTCCACATTCTCAGTATGTGCTCCAGTAGTCTCTCGTGGGACACCATGCTTGGTGTCTGGAAGAATTTTAAAAGCCCACAGTTTTGGAGTGCAGCAATGCAAACCGGATTCCTTTCAGTAGCAGCAACCTCATCATCATGTGTTCTTTCCTTCCATATCACCATATTTTGGAAGCCTAGACCTGCCAAAAACAACAATGGTATGCATTAATATCATCCTTGAGTAATTGCAAATCAAAAGAATGATTAAATTACGCTCATATCACTTGTTTATATTCTCCATGGCTAGCACTGCCTGTGCCCCATTGGAGACAGGCAGTGGCACCGCCTGTCCACCATACTTTTGGCACGGTTCTCGGGTGGTACTGCCTATCCCACAAGGGGTAGTCATGGTGCCCGCAAATTGGATTTTAGGGCTTGCCAATAGGGGCCTAAAACCCCACCAAATCCCAAAATAGAATGTGTGAAATGAAATATAAGGGTCTTAGCTGTTACCTACAACTAACGAGACTGAAATGGACGATGGAAACTCTTGGTATCAGCTGTGGAAGATCTAGCTAGAAAATGCTCCAAGTGCTCTCTGCTATAGCTAAATAGTGAAATGTTTGATTTTTTACTATTTACTTGCCTTATATAGACATTTTTGCGTCCGAATTAGTATAGTTTTGATATTACATCATGTTCTAGTCAAAATCTATTTGTCATAATCCCTTAATGTTGATTTTGGATGCATTTAACACTTGTTTATGAGTCGTCTGCAGGTTGACTTTAGTAAAAGCTTTGGAAATTTTGTTTATGGATTTTTCGTACTTTCACAAAACAGAAAAGGTCATCGAGCGTTTATTACGAAACTTTGTCACGCTCGTTAAAATCTAGTATCAAAGTTCCGAGTCCAGTTCAAGTTTCTTTCCAAGCTCGTAAAATACGACATTGTGTAAAGAAACGTCATGGAGTCTTCTTTTCACATCTTCTTTTAGACTCCTTAAACATGAAAAGATAGTCGAGTCCATTTCCAAATCTTTCCAGGCTCGTAAAAAGTGACATTATGTAAAGAAACCTCATGGAGTTCTCTTTAAACCCTTTTTAGACTCCCTAAATACGAAAAGTTTGTCAAGCGACCCTGTCTTATTCATGCTCGTTAAATTATTTGAATATTCTCCCGTTTGACGATAGGATATCTCTTTCTCAGTTCGGATAGGACTATTTACGAGAAAGGAACACTCCAGCTAATCATGACTAGAAGAGTTCTCTAAGGTATGATTTTACACTTTTTTGGGCCTTAGAGACTAAATCATACGAAAAAGTACCCCCATGGAGTCTTCTTCCGTATTTGTTCAGACTCTCTAAACATGAACGATACCAAGTTTTATTTCAGTGGACTCATTAAATTAAACATTGAGGGACCCGTTTTGGGAATGAACCCATCCTCTCTCAGGTTCAAAAAACATATGAGGCTGGACTTGTCTTCTGACAAGCTATATCGAGTGTTTATTACCCTCTTTGAACTCGTAAAACTAAAAAGAGGCACTCATCGATCATGATGGGGGAAATGGAAAGGGAAATCATTTTGCAAATAATGGTAGTTGTTTGTCATTACCTTTGAACATCACACTTCTCTGCACAATCATGTCAGTCAATTGGGTATTCAGCTGATCTTCGTGACGATCCACTTTCATGAGTCATGATAATCCTTTGAGTCTTTCAAAAGAATGCATTGTCCACTATTTCATTTTGTATCTATCCTATCTAGTAATGCTTCCAAGTCATTTTGTCGTGTCATCCGATGTTCAAAGGGGATTTGAAGAATTTTTACCTTTGCAGTCTACACAATTTTTGTGTCGGTATCTTTGAGTCATTCATATGGTTACTACATTCACATCATTCCAGAACTATGTTTCGAGTTTCATGTCGTCGATGTGGGACTCATCATGGCCCTCCTTCAATGAGACTATTCCCATCGACATCAGCTCATCATCCGAGAAATAGTCTTAGAAACAATATTTAGTACCTTGAGATCTGTATGATTTAATGACATATTCTCTCGCTCTCGACATAGGTTCACATCATTGACCTTTGATCGATAGAATCGATTAGGTGTTCAACATCAGGACATCTATTCGCACTCAGTAGATTGTACTAGGGTACCTTGGGAATCATTGACATTAATGGTGATCTCCCTCACACTTTCTAATGGTTCACATCATTGACCTGTAATCAAGTGGTTTCTACCATGTTCGACTTCATATCATTGTAATCACATGGATAGAATCATACCTTGTGGAAGACGAGACGAAGACCCTAGGAATTTATGTAAAAGCGCTCATTGCTTTTTCCCCAGGTTGTGATAGAGTTTTGTATATCTAGCATGGATCCACATTTGTATGGTCGTGGCTATGCTCAAATTTGTGTCTATATGACATAGATCTACGTCGTATGTCTGGTATCTATGTCCAAGTTTGAGTCATCTATCACATGTATCTACAATGTATTCTAGTAGCCATGCTTGTTTATTCCACTCATGGATCTACCTTGTATTGGTCTGTAGCTATGAGTTTGGTTACTTATGTCTATGAGTCAACATACTAATGTACTACAAATGCCTACTTGACTGCATACTCGGATTGAGCCAACATTTTCATCTTCTGGTGACGACTTGTTCTCTAAGCTCTCATTTATTGTATCACTCTAAGACTCATGCTTTGGGGGGCATCCTATTATACCAAAATCCTGTCACCATCATGTGATAAGACCTTTGACATACCTACTTGCCCTGAATCCCAGCTTCTGGAGTGAAGACTAAATGTTTTTTTATCAGTTTGTCATAGAAATTCCCAGCACCACGTATGCCTCTTTATCTAGGAGCGGTACCCCTACTCGCACTGCCTTTGATCGAATGTCCACAAGTGGTGCCATTGCCCATTGCCCTTGGTCCATAGGCGTTTATTACCAGAACCGCTCTATCATAGAAGGAGAAGTGCGGTACCCTGGGTAAAAAGGGAAAAATAGAAGCTTCTCGAGGCTTCTAGATGATAAGCCTCAAGATATCCCTTATCCCTACTGCTATGGATTAGTTGAGCTTGAGATCCCTCATAATAGGATCTTAGAGGACACCTCACCCACTAATTTCTCAACCATCTCTATCCATTAAAGCCCTATAAATATGAGCTCATATCCATGGTTGAGGAGAGAACATTGAAGGTATTGTTATGCTATTGGATTGATTCTTGGCCCAAGATCATTTGGAGAGAGCATAGATAGATAGAGTCGGAGCTTTTGGGGATGAAGAGCTGGTTTCATGGAGATGCATGTCAACACTAAGGATTGGTTGTAAAATTCTTCATATCTCTAATGCAAGTTGATTTTCTGTCCCATATATATTGTTGATGTTTGATTTCAGATATATATTGCTAGATTCCTTAGTCACTAGCATAGATTAGTAGATCATATTCTGGTTTCTTTGATTTGTTTCATGTTTGAGCTTGATTTCAGGTACACAGGTAGACTATCAAAGCCTTGTATTCCAGATATCTACATCATCTAGGGAGAGTTATCAGCCTTTGTGATCTATTTGTTCTGGATCTGAACCATTCAGACCAGTGGAACACCTTGCTGTCTGTAGGAGGTGAAATATTCCAGCTAACATAAAGCCAACCTATGAATCTAAAAATGGTTGATTTATTCTGAAGTTGGGAGTATTTTATTTAAAGCAGTAGTACCAGAATACCTGATTGATTGGAAAGTAAAATAAAGGTTATTTTGACCAGTTCTAAAAAAACCCTTATGTTTGGCCATTTTTTTTGAATTTCCCAACGCTTTCTTGATTTTTATTTTTTGGACCCTTAGCTGATGATTGTTGTAGTGGGAAGTGAGTGTCACACTGCCACCCAGTTTTCAGGTGAAAACTGTGAAAAGGAAGGGGAAGGAAGAGAGGGCAGGCCACTAATTTAATTAAAGGATCATTTGTTTATTAATGACATACAGTGGGCTATGGACTAATATGTGAGTGAATTAAGTTGATTGGAAGAACATATAAAGTATAAACTAACAAGAGAGTAATCAAAGAGAAAACAAAGCTTGTTTATTTTTCTCTTTATCTTTGCTGATCTAATTAGTCTACATGCAAGAAAAAGAAAGTAGATAAATTTCCCTAACTAATCCTCATTTGAACAAAGTGCAATCATCAATCGACAAGAATTAGATTCATTACCCATTTTAGTTTGATGTACGAGAAAATGGGAAGGGGTTTTAGGGTTTATGTACTACCTAGGTGGGTGAGAACCCTTAGCTCGATTTGAAACTAATTTGACCCAACATGCACTAGGGATGTTGTAGTCCTTGTTCAGCCTATTGCATCATGTTGATCTTGATTATAATTTATAGAGGTTTCTTGTGCTCATTTTCATCCTTCTTTAGGCTATTACTATGTATGGAAGTGTGCCGTAGTCTGATGGACGTGGTAGAGTGTGGGTTAAGGATGCCTCTGCACATTTGAAATGACCTTCTATTTTCTTGATGTATGACTATCCTAAAAGACTGTCATTTATTGCAGAAATGGGATTGAAAGTTCATTCTTATTTCTAGACTGTTTTGATTAATACCTTGAGGTCTATATTTGTCTCACTCTGCCCTACAACTACCTATATATCTCTCTCGGGTATGTCCATTGTTTCGTTAGTGACTTGTCTCCTAAGAGACAAAGTATGATCATAACATATATCTGAGTATATAAAAGATGGGATAAACCACATTATTTTCTTCTTTTAGTCCATTTATAATTCTATTGTATGTGTTTGACTAATTATGTAATAGATCTATGGGACTCTGCATCCAATAGATAGGTAGAGTAAATTACTACTTTCATGTTTTCAATTTATTTTTATTTTGTCTAAACAGTGGCATTCCAAGTGGGCATTTTGGACAAAGTTGAACAATTGTGGGAGATGTGTTGGTTCTCTTTCGAGGTATAAATTATAGTGGGATTGGCATAATCTATCTTTAAATTTTATTTTATTTTATTTATATATCAATTTGAACATGGTGTCTTTCCTTAATTGTAGGTTAGTGGTTGTTTAAGTCACCTATGAATAAAATGATGACATAAGTATTCATACTTCTTGTGAGAAAGCAACCTTGAAGGTATTTTTGCTAATATTTCATCTCAATTCATTTCCATTTATCTAGTGGCTAATAGTACTTAAAGTTAATGCCCATTCTTCTTGATGTGAAATGGAATTAGTTGTATATTTATTTTTACTATTCTATATACATTTTGGGTGATGAGTTGCTCCATTTTCTCATCCTTTACTTCTATATAAACTGAAATTCTCCTTTCCATGACATCATCCACCACTATCTTCAAGTTACTTATGAATTTTAAGTCAAATTCAGATATCTTGGCATGACTCTAGATGACTCAGTAGATAGTTTAACATTGCATGCATGCTTGTCATTCCTATAAATTTCTCGTTTTTTTTGCATTTTGCATCATTCAAGAATACAAAATAATGATTATCAATTTACTATAGATACATAATGTCTTACCTTGTAATAGTCCTTCAAGTCTTTCGAATGCATTTATTAAGTGCAAAAACACGTGAAGGACTAGTATAGGGTAAGCCATTATGGATCTATAGTAACTTGATAATCATTATTTTGTATGCTTGAATGATGTAAATTTTGTTTGAATATCATAATTATCAAGCAATAACTTCTTTAAGGGTGCTATCTCAATGGTAAAGCACCTGCCCAATTATAGGCAAGAGGTTGGTGGTCTGATTCCTCTGTGCCCTATCATAAATTTGTGACCACGAAAACAACTAAATTCACATATATATGACTATTAGTAGCTAATATCTTGTATGTTATAGCGTGACTAAAATTTAGTCGTATTTAGCTTAGTCATTAATATGTTATCATCTCTTAGTTTATTTAGTTGTATATTTGGTCATTAATTGTTGCAATCAATGACTAAATCCGTGACTAAATCAATTAAATAATTGACTATCAATGAATAAATCATTGACTATAAATGACTAAATCAATGACTAATAAGTCAATCTATTAATGACTAACTGAAATACAACTAAGTTATTCAAGCTATAAGATAGTGGAAATTAGCTACTATTAGTCACCGACTCAAAAATAGTCCTTTATAGCCAGATTTTAGTCATTTTTTCAGTCATTAATTCCTCATTTTGTACTAGTGATAGGGGGGATGGGAGCATAGTGATCATACCGCTGAGGAGATTTGGTAGGGGTGGAATTCATGTAGGATAACCCCATGCACATAAACAAATACATTGAGAATATGGAAGAGGAAGAGAAGTGGAAACTTGTGTAAGAATGAGGTCTAGAAGTTCGGTTAAGAACATATTGGATTTTGAGAAAATCCTAGCCAAGACCATGATGGAATGCAAAATATTTGGGGCCCTGTTCCACTAGGTCCTTATCAACTTCAGATAATATCTGTAGATAAATTTTGAGGAATTGGAGGGAGTCTTGGATATGGAAAAGGCTCCCCATGGGAGAGAATAAATGAACGTGAACTTTCCTTCTTTCATCTCGAAGTAGGCTTTACCAACTCATGACGAGAACCCTTCTGCAGGACAAAGGTTGTTGGCAGTGGGAGTTCGATAAGGATCTGTTTTTTTTGGTTTGATGTTGAATTTTTATGTTGTGCATGGAAGCTGGGGGTAGATTTTTCTTTATGATGGCAATGATCCAGGCTGTTTTCTTTTTATGTCATTCCTACATGCCTATGATGGCAATAACTCTTTTGGGCATGCATAGCCGAATTTATGGAGAATCCATTTGGATTAGAACTAGGTTATGAACAAGAACATTTTTTATGGGAATTCTATGGAGATATTTTGTGTTTTGTAATGGTACTGGGGAATAGGGGAAGTTGAATCTCATCCTACACTAAAATGCTTGTAATTATCTTCGATCTGGTAAGGTTTTGGTCTTCCATGGGTCCTCTTAGACTATATTTTATATCTACATGTACAGTAACTATTGTTCCTTAATAGAAATTTCTTACTCTTTCTCACAAAAAAATAATTGATTTCTAGAGTGATGACTTTGCAAATTATAGCAGTGAATACTAAAATTATAATGTTGTCTCAGATTTACTAAATGTCTAGTGGTGGTTATCTCCCTTATTATTTTCAGCATCATAAGATTTGAGAAGAGTTTTATATCTTTTCATGATTCTCAATGCTCAAGGACTCAACTTTTCTTGTGATAGGGGTAAAATTACTTCAAGAATTTATGAATAAGAAAAAAATAATTGATTAAAAAATTCTATGGATTACAACAACTTAGTGTGATTGGTAATTTAAGAGTTTTAGTGGACGAATTCACCATAAAACAAGGGGCTTCTCTAATCAGATCATGTGATGTTTTCAAAGACAAATCGACCAAGTTTCTAAAGTATGGAAAAATGAAAGATCAAAACCATTGAATTATAGAGACCACACTTATATATCATATAGATACCCTTTGTGATAGTGTGTTAATGTTTGTAATATTTTGTGATAGATTTTTAGTGTGAACATTGATTCAATGCGAAATTTGATTCTATTTAAGGGTTCTATATCAATGGAAGAGCACCTTCCTTACAGGAAGGGGGTTAATGGTTCGATTCCTCCACGCCCTATCTACATTAATCAATGACTAATTAAATGACCAATGAAAAAAAATCAATGACTAAATAAATGACCAGTTAACAACAATCAATGAGAAAATAAATGACCAGTTAACAACAATCAATGACTGAATAAATGACCAGTTAACATCAATCAATAACTAAATAAATAACTAGTTAACAATAATGGATGACTAAATAAATGACCAGTTAACAACAATGAGTGACTAAATAAATGACCAGTTAAGAACAATCAATGACCGAATAAATGATCAGTTAACTACAATATATAAATGGCTAATTAAAAAATTAAATGCACTACCAAACAATGACAATTAATGACTAAATAAACAACCAAATAGCGACAATCAATGACCAAATAAATGACTAAATATATGATCAACGCTTGAATGAATTTAAAAAATTTATTACCAATTGATAATGTCCAATTCGGTTAGGGGATAAATGACGATTAATTTGTCACCAACGTTCACTTGAAAAAATTTAGTTATTTATCACCATTTTTTAGTCACTTATTACCCATTTTGTAATAGTGATTTGCTAAAACATGGCCATCATGCCTTGCATCATTTTGATTTAATTTTCTTTCCTTTATAGAAATGGAGGGAATTTTTTTTTCATCTCCATCAATAGGTAGGTCTAACGTTGTTGATTTTGCATTTACTCCACTGGGAAGCAACATAAGCCACATGCAACTACAACTTGGTGAGGTGCAAAAACTATAATCTTACATTAATATGAAGTGATATGATAGATTGATAAAGGATTGTAGGAAAGAATTGGAACCATAATACATCATTGAAATGACCATCCAAGGGTATATCCTTCCACTGAATGATATATTTAGATAGTCTCTTATCCCTATCTTCTCCTAAGTTTCCAAAATTCATTTTAGAATCTAGATCACATTACCTTAATCATGTAGCATAGGTAGAATTTTTGAATTTTTAACACTTTCTCTTACCACCTTTTCTAAGTTAGAAATGAAACATTTTTATTCAATTGGACACCTACTAGAATGTCCAAGTTGTAGAAATGGGTCCTACCTTTGCTGAAATTCTATCGAACCCATAATACCTTGGTCCAAGTTTTTCATTATTTTCATTTTTTAGTGATTCTGAATGTATAGAGGGAATCTTAGGAGGCTTAGTCTGTTACCACAAACTCACTCTAGTTCTTTGCTTGTATTTCTAAACATTCATTCTATATTGGTCTAGTAAAATATTTTTCTTTAAATCCTTCAAAATGTGTTGACTTTATTCAAGAAATTATCTTACATCTATCACTTGGGCCTCTTCCAAAGACCTATTAATTAATATAGGAAGATCATAAATGTATAGAGCATTGAAAGGTGTTATACCAATGATCATGCAGTATGGTGTGTTTTGAACTCTCTAACATGTTTTGTGTTTCCATAATCTTGAATTTCCATATCCTTAATCAACACCTCAAAGGAAACGAATAAAGAACCTTTTCAAGGTTAAATACTTACATACAGTTTTGAATATTTTATTTTTTCACTTTCACATTTCTTAAATTCAACTCAAAAATGAAATTTCCAATGATGGTTCATACCTTTTGAAAACTCCATTTATTTTTATCAAGATTTACTTGTAATAAATAGGGTTATCATTGATAAATTTTTATAGCGAACATATAAACTGTTCCTATAACTATCCAAACAATAGTTGACAAGTAGTAAGTGTATTTCCTCTATAGTTTTTCTTCTAGGGAGTTTTCAAATGATCATCGAAAAAACAATTCATAGCCACCTTCAGTAAGCACTTTGGTTCCTTGAGAAATCCTCTCCAAAGAAGTTCCTACAATACTAGGGCTTGTTTTCACTAATTTTGAAAATAAAGGTTATTTTGTCTAACATGTGGAAAACTCATTAGTTTAATTATCATATAACCAATATGTCTCTATCCCTAATTGGTGGAAGTATAGTATCCCACTTAAAATTACAATAAATAATGTCAAATATGAGTCATTTAATGCCCCATTGAAGAAATGTACTTTAAGCTAACCAACTAAAGGAATGCATTAAATTGAAATAGCTAAGCTAGTCAATAAGATTTAAATTTATATGCTAGTATGCAACATTGGAACTGATATGTTTACCATCAACAATTAATAGACCACTATTCATCTTCAATCCAAATAGGTCTAGGAATTCCCAATAACATAATTATCCCTCTCATAGTAACAAAGTGGCTGACTACAAACGAACAATCAAAATTGGAAATGAGTCTCAAAATAAATTTCCAGACTCCCAAAAGAAATCACTCCAATTTTTAGGTGTGGATTTTGATAGTCCAAATTTCAACCCTTGTCATACTGAAATTTAAGTTCATTGTTCCTCTATGCTTGATATTTTCACTTCTCTTGATACATTATCAGTGGAAATAGAACATATAGTGGAGGAATAGAGATTCTTATTGACACAATATAGAATCTATTCTAGATGAGACTCTAAATTTACTATCCATAGCACATTGATAAATATTATAGCCCTGCAACTTGACTTACTAAACCAAACCTCTATTTCTGAGGTGTATCTCCTCCAAGTTACGAGAATTACATCTGAAAAGCATGAATTGAGATTTGTAAATATGTTGCATATTCCACTTGATGATGTTAGTCATATGAAACTTCCAACATTATGGTGCCAATACATACAAGGGGCATTGTTCCACCAAATATGAAAACACATACCACATGTAAAAGTTGCATGTTTCCTGTTCTTTAAAATCTGCATGTTTCTTGTTTTATGTAGTATTAAGGATGGAAGTTGATAAAAATAGATCATGCCTATCCCTTTATAATGAAGGGTGCATCCATGGAGATAGGTTACACTTTTCAGCAAGGTGCTTTCAGAAAAAACACAGAAATGTACCTCGATCAAGCAATTTTTAAACCCTCGATCGAGGTCATAACACCTTGTTCGAGGATTTAACAAATGCTCGATAAAGGTTTTCTTAAACCCTCGATCGAGGTGTTAAAACATTGATCAAGGGTTTATCAAAACATCAATCTAGGTTTTAAGAAAACCTCTATCTAGTTTTTAAGACCTCAATCTAGGTTTTAAGAAAACCTTGATCAAAGTTGTAAAAAACCTTGATTGAGGTCCTTGTGCCAAAAAATTATAAAAATAGGTTTTAACAATAGCTCGATTGAGGGTTTATTAGACCCTCAAATGATGGTTTAATAAACCCTCAATCGAGCTACAATTAGAACCTCAGTCAAGGGATTTGAATACCTTGATTGAGCTAAATACCTTCATCGAGGGCCTGGAAAATGGAGAATTGGCCCTCTTACAGGAAAATCAATATTTATCTTTGTCTTCTAGTGGTGTAAACCCTTCCATTCATGGAATATAACTGAGTGGAGTTTATACCGATAGATTCATCACTGAAACCTCTATGCATTGAAGTATCATGCATGCATTTCGGCATTCATATGGTTTTTTTTTAATTCGTTCTAAAAATTACACTTATAAAACCTTACAACAACTTCAAATTATCTCAAATACAAATCCAAATGGTAAAAAATACACATCCAAAAATTTCTTAAAAATGCATAGCCCACACATCGGTATGTCCTCTTCAAAAAGGGTATCTTTGGTTTTTCAATTTTTTAAAACAGTGGAAAAAAGCTGGGATGGACACACATGTGTATTAAATGAGGTTGAAATCAGATGTGGTCACTTTTGAAAAATAATAAATAATTGTATATTACGGAAAAAATTAACAAAACAATATGCAAACCATAGTTCATTTTGTGTAGATCATGCTCATATATATAT
>LPNX010586125.1:101964-118830 GCA_001517045.1 Pseudotsuga menziesii
TTCAAACATTAAATGATATCAAAATATATTTTTTAAAGTATCATTAGGAAGCCAACATAATATTCTACAATTTGTTTTTTTACTGCAAGTCTAAATTCACATGCCATATATGCATTTCGAGGGCTTCTATCTAGCACATGAGTAAAAAATCAGTTTTTCATCACCAAATTTAGCCAAAAAATGATACCCACCTTCATGGAATCACCCTGAAGTCATTATGCTTCAAGATCAAATAACACCCTTTAATTGATAATCGACGAATATGGTTGTTATTTGGTTCACTGATTTCAAATTAGTAAATAAGTATGATATTATTTACCATTAGAGTGATCATAATTGTGAGACTTAGTAATAGGAGTGTAATTATGTTACTCCACTTCCAGTTATTAAATTAGCTAGGTTAAGCCCAATTTACAATCATATGATCCTATTAGTTTTTCATAGTGGTATTTATAGTAATGGTCAATCTATTTGTAAGGAGTTTGTGAATGTTGTTTGTTATGTAAAATAACCAAAACTAGGTAGATATATAGACTACATTTCCTCTGCTTAGAGAGATCTGTGAACAAAGTAGGTAAATTAGACTAGCACCCACCCTATTCTACTTTCAAGTATGAATCAGGTATTAAGAGTCCTACCACTACCAACTAACAAATATATCCTCTGAATGGGTCTTACTAGTATAAACAACAAAAAGACACAATAAAAACCAGAAACAAAAACAACAACTCACTATGAATCTTGTCATAGACAAAGTATCCCTGGGTAAGTCAACGCAGAAATATGAGACGATGGGGTTGGGGCCTGATGGGTGAAAACATGAAGTTGGGAAACAATTACATGACAAATCCTTTTTTTGTATAATTTCCAATTTCTTAGCTGAGAGAAAAGTCAACATATTTTTTCAGGCGAGAGTTGTTATATTTCTCGGACGAGAAATTAACCACGGTTAACATTCTCTCGTCCGAGAGTTGTTCCATATTTAGATAATGTTTCGGTTGAGAGTTTTAAACCTTCTCGTCCGAGAGTATTGGCATAATTTTTACATTAAACTCTCAGAATGGTTTCTCGGTCGAGAGATTAGATTCCTTTTTAACTCTCGGCTGAGAAATGTTTAACTATATAAAGACAAACCCCCTCCCCACCTAGCCGACCATCATCATTATTTTCCAGGTTTTTCGCTCTGAGGCTTTCACCATGAAAAACCAAGACATTTATTTTCATGCTTGGTTATTCACTTTTTTGGAATCTGCTTAGTCCATACTCTTCATTTCACTGGTTTTTCGGTTAGGGTAAGAGTTTTTCAGGCTTTCGCTTAGTCCACCATCGCACCAGTTGAGGTTTTTTGGTCAGGCAAGGTAACAGTTTTTTGTGCTTGGTAAGGCTTTTTCAGGCTTGCAAATAGATTTTGGGCACCCATTTCATGTGTTGTTTTAGTTGACCATCATCATCGTTCCGGTTCATGCCAAGACGAATGGGTTTCCTGTCAATTAGGTCATAATTTTCTATCCTGCTACATGCATTTTTTCATTCCTTGCATCCGAAGATACATGCTACATTTCTTTCCTAAAATTACCAGTTCTCAATTCACTGTGTTCAGACTCTCTATCTTCTGGTTATGCCATCATTTATGTATTGAATTTACCATCTCTTGGGGGAGCAATTTAACCGTTAACGAAAACACCCCAGCCAACCTACTGGAATCTGGCAGCCAAATTCTGGTTTAAATCATAATTTAGAGGGTTTAAATCTCAATTTTAACAACTTGGGTTATCTGTGTGGTTTTAAAAACAGGGATTTAGTCTAGAATAGGAAATTGAAAATTGATAACATTACAAATTTATGATAATAACAATTTCCCAGTAAAAAATTGGCTAAAAAGTGGGGCATTTTGGTTATCTTTTATCTTATGCGTCTCGTCCAGTAGCTGTAGCATAAGTTTACTGCCCAGCTGTAGTGTGAGAATTTCCAGCTGTAGGGTTTTTACATGGCCTGTATATAGCCCCATCTATGCTCTTAAACTTTTCTTTCCTATTGTGGCACTATGAGATGCTTAGGTGTGGCACTGTGAGGTTCTCAGGTGTTCGATCTAGTTATGAGAGCCCACATATTGAAATGCTCACTACCCGCGAGTGAATCCAGGTCCATGTGTAACTAATTAAGGTATCATTACACATAACTCTGTATATGTGAATTTACAATTTGAGTGTTATACGCAACATACAATGGCTAAATGTTAGACTTAAATAATGTTCCCAACAGAAAAGTGTAAAAATGTTGATGACCTTGTGAGACGACTTATGGAACCCACAAACCCGGGAACTCCTTCGAAGTCTGGCTCTGGCCCAAAGTTGAGGCATGCTCTCTAACCATGAATAAGGGGCATGGGTCCCTTTCATAAACAAAATTGTGAATGATAGAAGTGTTTTCAATTGTACAACCATCATTTATTTCTCTTTGACAAAAGCCATTAGAGCTGCAAAAGAGCCCAAACCTGGTAAGTAGCCTGAGTTTTATATTAGCTCCTACTTGATGGAGATGATCTATGCTGCCAATTAATTTACCATAATGGACTTTGAGACATGTTGTTTCCATACAATCATATCGATTAAGACATGTTACTGACAGACAATGAGAGCCCTTGGGCCCTGCTAGGAATTGATTTGGCATTTGATAACAAACCTGTAATTAGCTTAAATAAATAAACCAGGACCGAGCAATCATTCAGTTAAGAGGGAGAGCATAGCTAGTCAAGAGGGTTGAGTCATGATACATACATTAGCCAAGGTTACCTCTTCAATGAAACCGATGATTAAATGCTCCTTTTGGATAGGAGTGCTTTGACTAGATGTAGCAGGTGCCATATATGTAAATAAGGAGGTTAAAAAGGAAGGGGACTAGCTGGATAACAACATGGATAATGAACTAGCAAGAAATGAATAGCTATGCTGAGTAAATGAATTTTATATATGCTTAGGCCAATATTCTTAGGATGGAGAGGGCCCTTGTTATTTTCTTATCATTGTTGTTTCTCACACTAAGCCCTACGATAAGCCATACACTACTCTATGTTGTGGTCATAAACCTAGTGGTATTCATATAATTTGTTAGGCTCAGGTATAGGATGGTTCTAATCACATCTAGGTTTATCTTACCATGGAGGAGTGAAAGTGTCTATAGGTGGTGTATTAGCAATGGGAGGAGCAACAATGGGTATTGGTGATGTCTAAGGCTATTGGGTTTGGTGGTTATGTTGTAATATCTAGATGGGTGGTTATTATTGTTAAGGAGGCTATGCTGGAGAAGCTTGTGGCTATGCAGTACATGATACAATGCCAATATGGGCTCGGTGTCTCAGGAATAGCTGGTAGAAAATAGACCTAGTAGCAGAGGACCTTACCCCCTTTCACCATAAATTCTACCACTCAAAACTAGTCACTTTCGACCGAGTTTGTGCACGCAGGCTCGACTGAGAATGAGAGGAATTGAATTTATTTCATTAAAAAATAATTTATTTAGGATGAGTAATTCCTTATGAGGAGGTCTTATGAACTAAGGCTAGTTCCTAAGAGTTTTAATTTTTTCCTTTCCTACAAAGGAGTGAGCAACCAACCCTTGTTTTACCTTGGTCAGGTCATTCACCATATATTTTAATAGCTTGTTCACTTCCTCCATGCTCATAGGATTCCTGTATAAAGGTTACTGGTATAGTGGGTTATTAATAGTCCCCCCCCCCTACATAGGTGTTCCTGGGTGAAGATAATAGCACCACTCCATCCATCCCATCGTCCTAGGTTGAAGATATAAAGCCTGGGTATAGGTTGTTGAATCCCACTGGCCGCCCCCAATAATTTAAAGTCTAGTGACTATGAAGCTCTTCCATAGAATGTGACTAGGGAGGATAAATATATCCTATTATATCGCAGTACCTACAATTTGGATTCTTGACTTTAAGTAAGTGGTTGTTGTGGAAATTTTAGTTTTCCCTAAGTTGATGGTTGAACTCCATGTATATGCCAATGTTTCAATTATCATTTGGAGAGGTATCCATGCACAACCTAGAGAATCAATCTTATTTCATAAATTTTACTTTAATAGAAATATGTTGACTCGATCCAAGTGAAACTGTGCCGGTAGTAAAGTGGAATGCCTAGCCATGGTATACATGCTCCATATGTTTGAGCATTATTTGTTAGGTGGGTATTTTAAATTCTTCATAGATCATTGAACTATGAAGTCAATAAAACTATGTTTGGGGGTCATATGTAAATATGGTGACTCTTATTTTAGGAATTTGTCTTTGAGGTTAACTATCTCTATCTACAACATCATAGATAAGCACAAGTAAGAACTACTATAAACACACTATTTCAATAAGTAGAACATGAAAACCATAAATTAATGGGAATAAGAAGAAGCATCGAGCTATTTATGAGTACAGAGCTTACTAATAATACTTACAGTAAATGTATTAGCTACCTAATATCCATAATGTATGAGTGTTATAGTTGATTTTTCCACACATGGCGGATAACACCTTTATGGCCTTCCCTGTCCCTTTGCAGACTCTTTAGACCCCATGGACCATTTTTGTACCTCTGATGTTTCCAAGATCATCCCTAAAAACATGTCTTATTTGATATACATGACTTTTAAACCCATTCTAGCGTATATATGCGGATTTGATCCTTAAACCCGCATACATTGGGATGTGTGCAAAAGGCCAATAGTTTTGGAGTTTTCCTTGATGTGGATCCAAATAAATTTTCTCTTGGCCTTCCATATGCCTTGAGATCGCTCTAATTTGACCTTCCATTACCCAATTGAAGCACTATATAAGGAACCCTTTAGATACATTGAAGAAAGGAGGAATTGAAGAGCAAGAGAACTATAGTTCATTGTTGCCGGAGCTTATACTTGAGTCTACATCCCTTTGTCCCTTGGAGCACTTTGTGTTCTTTCCAATCTTGGCTTTGCTTGTGAGCTTGCTATCAAGAGATGGAGGATTGACGTGGTGGAAGCCTAGGTGGAGGACTCAGTTTCTCTAATTCACAGACGTGTCGATAGAGGTTGTCACTATTGTAATCTCTGTTTTATATTAATAGAAATATATTTTCATGTCGAATAATGTGTATTTAAATGAGTATTGAATCCATGGATACTTTTAAATGTTTATATGTTATTGATTATATATTCTATAGTAGGTATAACACAATTATATATAGCATGCTTGTTTTGTTTGCTGAATGTTGAGATAGCAAATTACTTATACAAGCGAGAGTGGAAAAGCTCAACGGGGATCTACATCAACCGTCCGGAATAAGGTATGTAGCGAGATCCTTTAGTGTTAGATATTTGGTTTCTCTTGCATATAGGAAAGTATTGATTTCTGTAGTTACTCTGTCTATTGTGGTACCCCAAGCCATAGGAAGTTTTCTCTGTAACAGAATTGGTGACCATACTGGGGAGTTCCTAGTCATTTCCTTTGGGGGTTTTTATCGGCATTCAATGTTCTTGAATTGCTCTGATTTCTCTGTTTCTGAGTCAAGTCTAGGGGAATGTATGTCTGGTAGTGCCTAATAGGAGTAAATTCTATCTCATCTTGTCTGTTTTACCTTCTTTTTATCTTTGTTTCTTCCTATAGGCAATTGTTTGCTTCACAGGCGTGTGTACACGCGGGTTTTACTAGAATTTCCGTGTATATACGTGGGTTTTCTACACACAGTCGTGTATACCCTGAGTTTTGATTTTTAGGGGAACATTAAGTGTTTCTAGGTGAGTTTTAATGATTGCTGAGTCTCCTTGGATGTTTCTAGAGTCTGTATACACCTTTGTTTCTGACCAGAGACGTCTTTTAGTTAGATATTTTTTTTTAAATGTTCTTGTCATTGCATTTTCTATTTTTTGTTTTGGGATTAGTGCATTAGTTCTATTTTACCTTGGTGCTTTTCTTGGCTGCTGTTTGATAGTGCTTGCAGAGTCTAGGGGTGGTAGAGTCATTCTTTTGCTTCATTATCTCATTTTAATTCAAAACATACCAAATATTTTCTTTTTGCAACATGATGCATTTTTGCATTTTGCATTTTGCATGGTACTTGCACTAGGTTTGCTTGGAATAGTATTAGTTAGATTTTCATATAGGAATGACTGCATTTTTCATTTGAAGGAGAATTTTGCATTTCATGTAGTAGCATACCTCGTTTTCCATTTGACACAATGCATTTGCATTGATTGTTAGGTGTGCATTTTACTTCTTGTTGCATCATAACACCATTAGTTGCACGATCATTTACCCTTTTGAGTAATAAGCCAATTAAAATCAACACATAATAAAATGAATTACACTCTTTTCTTTTATAGGGTACACCAACAAGATTAGGTTTTAGGGTCTTCAAATAGTTCATTGTGAGTAAATTCTCCAAGACCACTAAACAACAACATGTATGTGTCTGTCCAGGTGAGAGTGTGAAATTCCTTGGTATAATTAGTGTTTCTCAGGATCCTCCTCTTACAGGGGAGTTAAGCACGAGATAGTGTGAGTGGTTATTGATTGGGATGACCCCTAATCATAACTGAGTAGCACTGAAGATATTTTGAGGATTGTATTCGTATCTAGGGGTTCTTTTGAGAGTTTTGGGCTTTGCTACCCTGCCCATACGGTCAATCCCTCCTGCGATTGTCTGCTTGAGCATTGATTATATTGAGGTGACCTTAGCTACCTTACCTAGGTTATCGAGGGGGTACTTCGCAGAGGTTATTCTGCAGGTGTCCTCGCTAGGTTTGGGTTGGAAAGCACAGTCGCTATATGCGTTGAAGCTGAGGGACACAATAATTGGTTATGAACCTCCACTTGTTGTGTATGGGAGTCTCAAGCCTCTCCTAGGCGAGACATACCTGCTTCATTCAGGAGCTCACATATCCTACCCTTACTTGCTTATGATTTGGATTTACATTATATAGGTGTATGCTCTGTGCATGCTAGTTTTCCTAGGGTTTATGTAATTATATAGAGTCTTTTTCATTTTTTGAGTCATCGTGGATTTGGGTGCGGCACTTCGTTGTTCTCTCTGTTTAGCAAGACTTTCACCTTCCACATCCACTCTTCCTTTGGGAGAGAGAAATAGACTGTCCAGGCAGACTACTTGTCACATTCATTCACACACGATGGGAGATCATGAGGATGAGATTCCTGAGATGTCCACTCCACCTCAAGAGGTTGGGTAGGAAGATCCTATTCTTCTATATGATCCTTCACTTGATATACCTTCACATTCTGGTTATGATCCTTCATTCACATGTCGTCGATACTGGTTTCTGAGCGATGAGACTCACCATGAACCCACAAGAACTAGTCATGTTAGTTATGACATGTCTGATATCCCTGCACATGATCTGGCACATCATGCCGAGTCAGAAATTGAACCTAGCACTATGCTTGGGGGCATTCCGATTCCTTTTCGTGCGGAGATATTTGGGAGCACTAGTCACATTGCACCTTCTATCCTGACAGTGGAAGCTACCTCACATGTTCATCCTAGACCTAATACTAGTAGTCATATGGGGATACTAGAACTGAGATGAGTGACCATAGGGAATACCACTTATATCCCTTCACATGTCCCTTCATCCTCTATTACTACTCCTTCGAACGTGTTTCTAAAAACCATTCCTCCCCCATATTCACGTGGTCCTTTAGGTTGAAACATTGCTACTAGTCATGTTCATACTACGACTACTCGTATAGTAGTTTCTCAGGGCCAGGCATCTCCTATTGTCTCAGGAGGTCACATTCTTATTTCTGAATTGTCTTATGGTCCATTGCATGGCATTCCTCATATCCCTACTTATGAAGATTCTCATGGGATATCCCACGAGACATCTTATGGAACTTCTCATGCACCATATTATGGTCCATAGTATGGACAAAGTTATCAACCTTATGGGTAAGAGTATCAACAACCCGCTTACTCCTCTAATTGTGGCTTTGAAGCACCACCTAATCAAGGTTACCCTCATCATAATGCTTCCATGCAGCCCTATACGGGTCAAACGGGAGGAGGATATTATGGCCAAGGCCATGGTATTTATAGTAGTTAGCCTTATATGAACCAAAAATATCAGGGAGGCTGGCATAGAATGGCTCAACCTAATCTCCCTTTCCTTGCAACGTTAAATTTAGCTGACTTATAGAGACTAATGAACGATCCAGTATCTTATGACCGGGATTGGCCGACTGTCCCTACCAAGCTTCCCTCAGACATTCCCAAACTTGAGGGAAAACCAGGAGAAGATCCTAGTGAACATGTCACTACCTTTCACCTTTGGTGCTCGTCCAACTCCTTACATGATGATTTGATCTGTTTGAGTCTATTTCAATGCGCTCTCATAGGTCCTACAGTGAAATGGTACATAGAGTTACCAAAGGGGGCATTCCTTTTGTTTGATGACCTTGCTATGACTTTCCTCAACCACTTCCAGCTACCAGTGCGTTACGACATTGGTACAGAGCTCTTGTCGACATTTTGATAGGACAAGGCCACACATATCTCAGACCATATCCAAGAGTGGCATAGATGGAAGAGGTTGATTAAAGCTTTCATACTATTGCATTTTCTCCTTGAGTGGTTCCTTAAATTGTTCCTACCTTATATTGCGGAGGATGTTTCTACATCCAGAGTCCAGAACGAGGAACAAGCAATTTTTAGGGCACAGGAACTGGGTTTGATTTATGCTCAATTCCGACTATTATATCAGATCATACCTAACGCTCTGCGTTCTAGTTTCAATCCTAAGATCAAACCTGGACCACATGCCAATGGAATTGTGGGATGTACAAGTGCCAAACCCATGGACTCAATTATGAAACAAGTGAGTCAATTGTCTATTAAGCAATCCATGTTAGCACAAGCTATGGCTTCATCTCAATGCACCCAAACGGCGAGTGTACTCTTCGTGCAATTGTCGGACCAGAAGGGAAACCAATAGCCCGAAAGGAATAGGAAAAAGGTTAAAAACAATCGTAATGGTGGGAATAAGAACAAAAATGCCAATTTTAATGACAAGAATGAACGTAATGCTGGGGGGAAAAGTAGTAAAAATGTAAGGTTAATTTTCCTTGCAAGTTGTGTAAGAATGACCACCTCATTCACTTGTGCCCTCGTATGGAAGATGCCTCGAGATTCATAGCACAGGGCTTAGCTGTGCTGACCAATCCTTTACCCCATAATCAAAATATGAAGTCAAGGACCCATGACCCTCATTCTATGTCAGGTGGAGATAAAGATCCACCAGAAGCTAGTACTGGTCATGGTTGCATCAATATGGTGTGTGCTACTAAGGTTGTGACTCATACAAAAGACTATGGTTTGTCACAACCAGACCTTGGGAAGGAACCTCCTCCTACTGAGAGTCCTTTGTGTATTGAAAATCCTACGAATAAACCTGAGAGTGTACCTCACATTCCTAAGGGATTCTTAAAGCGTTCAGGGCACAATCCTAATGCCTGAGCCACCCGAAACTATTATGTTGTCAAGGATTTGGGCCACACTCCTTGTGCGATGTATGCACTTGAAGTTCTTCATAGTTTTCCATCGCAAAGGAAAGATTTGCTTTCTACTCTTGGGGTGAATGATGATAACTCTTCTTCCGTCATCAAATTTGAAACCATGGGACTATAGCCTCATTTTCCTTACTATGTGTCTCTCTTGATTCATGTGGAATGTCTTAACATGACCTTCAAATGCACTGTGATTGACGAAGGCACTGCTGCTTCGATGATGTATTTGTCATGTTGGAAGGGTTTGGGTTCTCCTGAGTTGTCTAAATTCTCTACCATGTTGACTACCTTTGATGGTAGATCATTTCAGCTGCACAGAATTCTTCCTTCTCTTAAGGTCCGTTTGGGAGGAAATACCTTCGTGATCAAGGTTGAGGTGGTTGAGGCGCCCCTTGACTACCATATTTTATTGGGTCGGAATTGGATGTATAGTATGCAAGCCATACCCTATTTTCTATTTCGTGTTGTATGCTTTCCATTTAATGGGAAGATTATTACGATTGATCAAACATCATTCAAAAATCAGAGTGTTAGTGCATCGTCGGGAGCTTTGATCCCGATTATTGATCACTCTCAGCCAACAACTGGGAGTGTGGGTGTAGGTATGTATCCATCCCTTATGGAGACAATTAGTTGTCATGCACTTGTCCTTATGATTGGATCTAGTTTCAATGGGGCTTCATCTTCATTGAATTCAGTGTCTTTTTCGCACTTCCCATATGGAAGACCCTTGGATTCTTCCTACACTGAGTCTTTCAAATGAACCTATCGAAATGGATGTGTTGTTGCCTACAGCTATGATTGCATACCAAGCAAATCTTGTTTGTGTTGCAGATCCTAGTCCTTCCTATTCATGGACAGAGGAGGAGGACCCGTATGTACTACCTAGATGGGCAATTGAGTCCTCTCATGCACATGACTACCTTGATAGTGTTTTTTTGTTAGATGAAGCTATTATTGAGGCTATGACTAGAGTTGAGCCACCTTGGGAAGAGTTACATCATAGATCTTATTTTCTTCCCGAGCTTGACTGTTTGGAGCATGAGGACTTTAGGGAGATTCTTAGTGAGAAGATCGGTAGTCCCATGGTTCCATTAAGCTCTTCCGGTTAGATGGCTGATGGGAACATGGAAAATATATCACCTACGATTCCTATCAATATCTCTCATGATCTTGGCAACATTGAGAATGTCTATATTGGGGCAGAATGTTCCCATGCTGAGATTCTGGAGTATACCGAGCTGTTCAAATAATTTCATGATATCTTTGCTTGGTCATACGAGGAAATGCCAGGTATCGATGACGTTTGCATGTGGTGAATCCTAGAAAATCACCCGCGATTAAGGATGAGATAGAAAATTTGTTGAAAGCCGGCTTTATCTATCCCATTCCCTTAATGGAATGGGTTTCAAACCCTATTCCAATTGATAAGAAATAGGGAGTGATCCATATATGTACTAATGTCCTAAGGATAATTTCCCCACACCATTTATTGACCAGATTTTGGATGAATGTGTGGGAAGCGAGGTATTTTCCTTCATGGATGGCTTTTCTGGATATAATCAGATTCAAATTAAACCCGAGGATCAACATAAAAACACATTTATTTGTCCTTAGGGTACATTTACATATCGAAAGATGCCTTTCGGTCTTAAAAATGCTAGAGCTACATTTCAGTGGGCTATGACCTTGATTTTTCATGATTTCAAATCGATTATTGAAGTATTTTTGGATGACCTAGCTTCTCACTCTCAGTTGAGAGTGCATCATTCCTACCATTTGAGATTAGTACTCGAAAGGTGCCACCACTACCAAGTTAGGTTAAATCCTCATAAGTGCATCTCTTGCATGAAGTCAGGTCACTTGCTAGGATTCATTGTTTCCAAGGAGGGTACAAGACTCGATCCCTTAAAGGTTGAGGCAATACTTCAATTGTCTCCCCTGAGAAATATTAGACATCTTCAATGTTTGCAAGGCATGGAAAACTTCTTACGAAGATTCGTGGTTAACTTTGCCAATTTGACTAAAGGATTTATGTGTCTTTTGAATAAGGACACTACCTTTTGCTAGGATGAGGGAGCCCAGGAGTCCTTTTATGCTCTTAAACGAGCCTTAGCATCAGCCCCCGTTCTTAGTCCACCTAACTATAGCAGTGAATTTTTTATTTATGTGGCCGAGTCCATGGAGACTATTGGTATGGTTTTGGTTCAGGAGGATGAGGAGCTCCATGAGAATGTCATATACTATTTGTGTCAGAATCTTATAGATGCAGAAAACCATTATTCCAATGTGGAGAATGTTGAAATATTGTAACTTCAAAGAATATTCTTTATGTATCTTTTGTGGTCCCCGATGGTCCAACCGGGAGAACCATTTGTATTTCATTGTACCCCGATGCTCCTAATCAGAATAACTAATAAGAGTCATGAGGTAGTCCCCTCAAATTGTAAAGGTGGGTCATCAGCACCCCAATGTGGTTACTTGAGCCTACATGTGTAACTCGAGCCTACATGAGTTAACTTAAGCCGACATGTTAATTGATTAAACTTTAAGTGAACGAATGAATATAAATAGAGGTGTAGTGCTCCTCACTTGAGACACACACACTCACTTGGAATAGCGCACTTGTGGAGGAGAGGAGTTGCTGGAGAATGAGGAGAATCAGGTTTTTGATCTCCTTGTTGGTTTTACCTTTTTCCCTTTTTGGGGCATCTATATTGAGGAATCTTTTGCTGGGTTTTTCCCTTTAGGGTTTTCCCAGGATAAATCTTTGTTGTTCTTGTGATACTGTTTCTTTCAGTGATCCTGTTTTATATGCTTTTATTATGAAAAATGAAATGATATACTGATGTCTTAGTTAAGCATATGAAAATTTAACATGGTATCAAAGCTAACCTGAATAGGGAAACTTTCACAAGTTACAGAAGCTAGGGATTCTTATTTTTTGGTTCTCTCTCCACAATCAATCAGCAAAAGAAGGCTAGGTTGACTCTCCTTTGAAGGGTGCATCGTTCTGTCGAAGCGGAATTCAATTCCGAGCATTTTCAATTTTCGATGTGGAAATTAGGGCTTTCTATAGAAGAGGAATTTTTGAGTGAGACCAGCATAGGATTTTTCTCCTCATCAAAACTAAATTTTAGAGACCTGGATCAAGATTTTTGGTTGGGTGAATCTCCGGGAAAGTCAAACCCTAGTTTGACCCCGAGCTAGAAAAACCCTAAATACTAAAACTGCTACGTTTTTTCACATTCGCTATATTCCTAGATTGGGAAAGGATCAGGAGCTCAACATTGTAGGGGATGAATATAACATCCTGATGAACACTATTTCCAAAACCCATCCTCAGATTCACTGTATTCCAGGAGATATGTTCTCTCCAAGTTAGGGTTCCAGCCTCTTCCAGAATTCATCCCTAAACAGGACACCTGGGGAGAATTACAATATCTTCGGCTACAGAGGTCCAAATGGAATTCCTTAAGATGTTATAGAAATGGAATGGAATGTAATTTTGGTGGTCCAAATATCAGACTTATAATATGAACCAGTGACACGTGGCATGCCATACAACTTCGTTGTTCTGAAGAGTCCTGTAACAGGTCACCTTGGGAAAAATATCATAAATCCCAAATGGTGAAACCAATTATGATGAAACCTATGGTGGTGTATTAGGTACATGCGATTTTACCTCAGTAAAAACGTTCAGACATAGAGGAGCAGAAATTTCAGACATATCACAAAAACAGTAACATGAATTTCTGCAGAAGAAATTGGAAAATTAGGGCTTCATGTTCCGGGCGCTGCCCTCCACTGTTTTCAGAAATGGAGTACATTGGACAGATCCATTTGAAGAGATATATCTATCTATCCAATCAGATTTGAAAGATTCCAAGTTTTAAAATTAGGGCTTCTGTGACAAACCCTAGATCAGCCAACTCCAGAACTAGGACGGACACCTCAAATCAGTAAGATCTAATCCTTTGCTATGTTCATTTGAGGTTCTCATTTCAAAGTGATCTATCACATCAGCTTGATGATAAGCTTGGTGAAGTTGACAACTTCCAAGCTTAGAAGTATATGATCTCTCTGAATAAAATGGATTGGACACCTACATGAGAATAGAGGTTCCTGTTTCAGAGGGAGATGAGGCTAGAAGCCTTTCACAAGAAGAACTTGGTCAAAGCCCAGAAGATTATTGATGATTCAGTCTCGAATCAACTTGTTCTACAAGTGTCTTCCCTAAAGACATCGATGAGGTTTGATTCCTTGACCAAGCTATTTAAAGGGAAGAACATAGATCAAAATATGACCTTAAGAAACCAGCTGAAGAAGAAGTGAAGAATGCAGAAGTGGTGATGGCCACCTTGAATGGCCTCCCAGGATCATGGAATTCATTCATTCAAGGAATGTGTTCCAGAAGGAATTGATTACTTTTAGCAGACTTTGGGAAGAAGAATAATCTCGTCTCTGAATATTAAGCTCTCATCTTTCAAAGAAGATCCCTCAATCAATGAGGAATATGAAGATCTCAACTCTTGAAGAACTTCTTATCCACCTCAGCATTTGGATAAGAAACGATGCTATCATGAATTAAGAAGACGATAAAGTTGAAGACTCAAGAAGGAATATACCCATGAAACAAATAAAGATAAGTATTCAATTGTCATTTCATGATATTGTTTTGTTATACATTTGATTATATTCAGTGATGAGTTATGCATGATAGATTGTTTGCATTAATGACTGTATACTCCTAATATGCATGTGATGGGTAAGTAGCTCATGGTGCTATACACCTCCCCATTGCTACTTATCAAACCTCTTCGATGACATATTGGATTAGTGCACAATCTCAATAATGTCATGGTAGAGATGGAAGGCATCTAGAAAGTTTATGTGAGATATGGATGAATGTTGTATTAACTAAATAGTTTCATGATCCATAAGAATTTGTCGTTATACATATGTTTTATGAAATATCTCTAACCATGAAACTGGTACATTTGAATTGTAGGAAAGGTCACGAACAACCTCCTACAAGAAAAGAAGGATGAGACTTGTTCCGAAGAACAAGTGATGACAATTCAAGATTCACTCCAATAAACATGAATCTGAAGCTCCCAGGGTCAGAGACACCATGACAGAAGAAAGATCTTCAGAGAATGGTAGATCCACCTTGACGGATGAAGACCACCATGGGTACAAGAGATAACTCAAGATGAAGAAAATAATGCTATAAAAGAAGCTATGATCAAAGAGTAACAGTTGATCATGGGGAATGATGTATACGATATGATGGAACAAGTGTACAAAGAAAGGTTTGTGATTCTCCCTATAAAGAATAGAATATGACATGACATACTCTATTGACCAGTATATGTCAAGCATAGAACCACCTGTACAGAATGAAGAGGGAAGATGATACTCCACTTCAGGGGGAGTGACTATAGAAAATTATATCTGATTTCGACATGGTATGACATGATCGATAGCTTTGTGATGGATCAAGACTTTACCAAGAGTAAAGTAGGTTCCAACCTTCAAGGTTGAATGCAAAAGACTAGGATATGTTGATGACCTGAGAAGACAAACTCATAGATGATGTTGTGATACTAGAATGATGTTTGGGATATAGTACTCAAACCAGAAAGCAAGAATGTGGTATCTTCCAAATGGATTTACAAGTTCATAGAGTAATATTTGTTTGTTCATAGAGTAATATTTACCAAAAGATCTGGAATATTAAATAAGCCATAATAATATATAAATTGATGATAGAATAGATATGATTTTATATGATACATTTACAATGGTCGGACTTATATATGCCCATTCGTGACCTTCCAACCTACAGTCATGAATCTTTGATAATTATTAATTATTAATTAATAATTATCTATTAATATTATTTTTAATATTTATATATTTTATGTTCGTTACATTGCCTTCCCCTTAAGGGAATCTTTGTCCTCAAAGATGTATTTGACATTTATGTCTGATTTATTTTAACTTGTCATCTCGGAATTCTTTCCATTTTGTATTTGCGACATTTGAGGAGATGAGCCGATACAAATTACGGATTCCCCAGGAGAATTGTCGCATCGTATCTGCTGTGGTCCATCCTAGATCTATTTTTATCGGAGCTCTGAGATATTTTTGTGGGACAATTTGTCTCAATTGTTGCTTGGTATGTCGATATTTTCGCATGTCCACATAAGTCTTCTGTGAATATTCATTTTGACCTTGTCGTTGGTCAAATTGATGATTATAATTAGGATTTCTGTAAGGTGTAGGTGTTGTTTGTTCTTCTTTCTTTTGGATTGTGACAAGAACTTTCTTCACTTCCTTGATTTGTGCTTCTTGGTTATCTATTAGATTGTTACGATTCTAAATCTTTTCGATTCCTTCCTCTTGCGACTTTTTTTCAATTCCTAGCTCCTTGATTGGGTTATGTAGTTCCTGATTACTATTATTTAGACACTAGTTTTCTTCTTGCTTTTCTAGTAATTTTCCTTTGAGGTCTTCACCGGATTGTTCCCTCTTGCTTTTTTTTTTCAATTTTTTTATTTTTGTAATCAGGGTTTTGTTGTGATTTCTTAATTTGAAAATTTCTTCAGAGTTGTTGGATATTATTTTATTACTCTTTGCGATCTCTAGCTTGTGTTCTTTTTAGAGTCGCTATTTTGTTGTTGAAGAACTTTTATCTGTTGTCGATACTGGTCGACCACTGATTCTTGATCTGTTAATTTCTGTCGTATGTGTGTCAGTTCTTCATCCTTGTTGTTAATGATTTTGTTCAAGCGGATTGTTTCTACTTCGTAATCACTTATTTCTTTCTTTCTATCTTGATTTGTTCATCTCTGATTGAAATCACTTTCGTCTTTTAATTTCTTAATTTGGGCATACAATTTTTCTATATGATTGTTCTGGTCGGAAATTATTTGTTCCTTGCGCTCTTTTGTCATCTGATGTGATTTCATCAACATTTCTGATTTCATATTTTTGTCCCGTAATTCGTCATTGTCTCTTCGATAGTGTTTTAATTTGGTTTCCAATTTCTCTATTTGTGCTTGTAGACCAACTTCCATGGTCTTTGACTTATTTAATGTTAGATGGCTATCGATTTCTTGACGAGTCTTTCTTTGACGTTTTAACTCTTCGTTGATTGCTGATTTTCCTTGATTTTGGCTTTACTTCGCTGCTGGACGGTCTTGTTGACTTCACTTCTTTGACTTTTTTTTTCCAAAAATAATATTCAATAATATTATTTCTATGTATTTCTTTTCCTTTTTTTTTTATTTCTCCCCCCTCCC
>LPNX010586138.1:0-54348 GCA_001517045.1 Pseudotsuga menziesii
GCGAGTTTGCATGCACAGTTATTTTGCAAATTTGTATGAGGTTGAGTGTGTGAGTCAGCACTATCATAGAACATTAGAGAATATCAGTATTTGGGATATTTCACTTTGGAGGTCCATGCACGAGTTGTTGGAGTTGTGGATTCACATTGTCTTTGGTGATATCTCTCTCACCTTGCCTTTTCAATTATTAAATCATTCTTCATTATATACTCTAGAAGGGTTAACAATCTAGTTTATGAGTATCTTGTACGGATTTGATATTGTTTGTAAGGGTTTTGCAGAGATCATTAGGGGTGAAGAACAAGCTTGAGATCAAGCTTTTCTTCATGAACCAGTGGTTTTTTCCATCTAACTCCTTCATTTTGCAGGTCTTTCTAAGCACTTCACAATCCAAGAAAGAGACATAGCAGTCAGAGCTTCTCCTTCCCTCCATCAACAAAGTTTCAAAAAACACATTTGGTTACCTGGATCTACGAATTACCCTCTTCCAGTTCTCTTGTTTGCTCCTTGATCTTCTTGATTTCTTGTCTTGTTTGGCTTGTTCTCCTCTTCTCTGTTTGCTGCCCCGTTTTTCAGTCCTCTTCCTTACTGTTCGCTGCCTCATTTTTACTGTTTGTTTGCCTCTCTTTTCACCTTTTTCGCTACCACATTTTTCACTTTTGTTGCAGCCAACTATCCTTTTTGTTAGCTGCCCTCTTTCGTAGTTGTTTTCAGCCTCTTCCTTCACTTTTTTGCAGCATTCTTTACTGCTGTTCGCTCCCCCTTTTTTTCTCTTTTCCTCATTCATTTCAGCCTTCTTCTTGCTCCCTTTTTGCTCCATTATACCATCTCTTCTTTCCCACTTTGCATGTAATTTTTTGCATTTAGTTTTATTTTCGAAAAAAGATTAAAGAAAAAAATGGAAGTTCAAAACTTGCATCTAGAAGTTGATTTGGCATATAGACTAGTTTGCTCCCTTGCATATAGATCTCAATTTTCAAAGTTTAGAACTTGCATTAGGTTAGCTAGTTCCAATTTATTTCTTTGATCTGATTGACAATAACGGGTCTATGAACTTTGTTGTGCCTTAGGTGATCAAAGAAGAAATCTATTAAGGCCAAGAAGCAAGAAAACTTGAATGAGAAACCAAGAAGAAGTTGTGAACCATCACTCTCCTTTTGTAAAAGCCATTAAGGCTTCTTCTATTTCAACTTTTCAAGTTTTTTTTTTAAAGGTTGAAAATCCAGAAGATTGTAACAGTTTAATAAAAGCTTCGTGAGTGGGGTCTTCAATCCCCCACACCCGACTTCCCCCATTTGGGGAAGTCTTGCATTGTCCTTTGAGTGGTTTGCTTCCTCTTAGCTTAGTTTATTTCTGCTAGTAGCTTAGTTTCATTTTGCTAGGTCATTGTTTCGTTGTTTTACAATTTGTTGAGCTATGATGTGGTTTCAATTTACAAGCTGATTGTCTTATAAAAAGAACCAAAGTCTCTTGAACTTGCAATAACCCAAGTCAAGAGCACTCCCACTGCATTATCCTTGCATCAAGCATATAGATTAATTAAAGTCTCTTGAACTTCTGTCATAAGACAAAGTCAAGAGCACTCTTTGTCGGAGAGTTGAACTGTGTGCTTATAATAATAAAATCATTCCAACTCACATTTCCCCACTTAAAATTTACTTCGTTGCTATCCCTCACCTAGTATGCTCTGCCGACCATGAAAAGTTGGACTCGTACTTAGAACGGTGATCATATTTGTTAATCTTGCAAGTGATAACATAATAAAATCTTCACCCCCACAACCAACGCACCAACGTTGTCAAAAGCATTCGAGTTGTTCTCAGTAAGGGCACCGGAACCCCTCGTTGTCTAAGTTTCCCGGCTTGCTGGTTAAATTCTCCGAACACCTAGCTCGGGATACTGGACGGGCCGACAGGTCTCGAACGGAACGACTTAAAATACTTTTTTGGTTGGACTTTGATACCTTGTTCTCTCAGCCATAATAATCTAAGATCACTAAAACTTGATAAAATTTACAAAGAGCATTTGCAAAACGATCACACAAACATTGAACTCTTGTATCAAGCATCCCGACACTACAATTTGTGACTCCATACCCATTGGATAAGACATTGGTCTGTTATTATTGTATTTTCATATCTCATGTGTATTGTTCAATATCTTATTATTATGGATGCTTTTGTTTAATTCAATCAGTGTTGTGTTTCATTTAAATATCGCAAGCATATATTTGTAATTTTTTAAAGTTAAAATTGTGATCTTCCCATTAGAAAACTCCTAAACAACACCCATCTGCATCCGCAACCACCAAAAAACATTTAAAACATTGAGCCATAGAAACTCTTTGTTAGGGACTACCCCCCTTGGCTTCGTTGGGAGTTAGCCTAAACGAAGGAGCTAGGAGTAGGTGACAGTACCTGGCTCTGTGCTTGCCCCCAAGGCCACACCTCTCCCACTTTCTCAAGTGAGGAGACAACTTTTATTAGATTTCTGTTGCTGGTGTGCATTCGACGGACAACAGTGTCCAAAACAAAGTCGGATGCCTGTCCATAAGCATCCTACCAGCTGCCACATAATTCGCAACATTGTCCATTACTACTTGGACAACATGCTGCGGATCTATCTCTTGGATGAACTCATCCAACAACTGACATAGTAATGCTGCATCTTTGACCTGTGTAGATGCATCCACAAATTTTACAGTGTTCCACCAAGTTTCCGGGACGGGGGGGTGTGGGAGCGGGGAAACGCACATTGGGGACGTGTAGAGACACCCCAAAATTTTGGGTTATTTTGGGGGACGGGGGGGCGGGGAGGCGTCAGGGTCCCTAACATAGGGGGGTCGGTCTCTAAAATTATAAAAAAGAAAAAAAATAATAAAAATATGAAGCCCAACATATAAACATATCAATTCCTCATCCCATCACCATTTGCATACTAGCATGCTTATGTTCCCGAAGAATTTAGTGTAATTTAATGTAATCGTTATAGCCAAGCATATCATATCGATGTTTGTTTCTTTTTATTTGTTTCTATTTCGTTTTAAAATGACTATTTAGTGTAAAATCCTAAAATTTAAGATGAACCATTTCTTTTTTAAGTAAAAAAAATTAAAAAATCGAGGGCAGTGGGGGCTTGTCGGAGCCCCTCATTTTCAGGAGGGGGCGTGTGGGAGCCCCCCAATCCGGGAAACTCCCAGACCCGCGTTTCCCCAAGTTTCGCAGAAAGGGGGGCGCTGGGAAACGTTTCCCATGGAGCCCCCCAGCCCCCGGGGCGTGGGAAGCGTAGGGGGCGAGCCCCCGACCTTGGGAGGCGCGTCCCCGTGGAACACTGAAATTTTATAAACATTATGCCTCGAGGACAATGAACCAAGAAGTTGAGAAGGGTCCTACCCTTCTTATCACTCCAACCATCTGACATCACGGTGCATCCTATGGCCTCCCATGAATGTCGAAGCTCCTCCAACCTAGAAGTGCAATCGACCTTTTCATCATCAAGGATGGGCCCTCTCAACTCCTCATAAGTGGGGGGCTTATACCCCAGCCCAACAATAGCAATAGCTTCGAACATAGGCACGTAAAATGGGTTCCTCGCAAAGTGGAATGGAATATCACTCCATAAAAGACATCGACCCACAAGTTTATCTGCTTCCTTTTTCTCTTTTATCTTGTACATTGACTTTATACCTGGTTGTGCACCAGGACCAGATCTCGACAAAAAGTGAGAAATAGAATGTGTCATTGAAGGCATGACAAAAGATGAGGATAAGGTCTCACTTCCCACTCCCCCTAAAGTGTGCCCGGTTGTCCCGGATCCTAATGTTGCTCTCATTCCAAGTTTCTGCCTCAAAGCTTCCCTTTCATCTTTCCTCTTGCCAATACCTTCAATTGTAAGTTTGGCCCTATGAACTATTTCAGGAGTGGAGTTTTTACAAATATCCACCTCATGCCTTGCAAGTTGTGCGAGGTGGTATTTGAGCCTACTTATCCCCCCCGTCATCTCCTTCTCGCACATATTGCATCTAAGCTTCTGCTGATTATGTGGATCAACCGGCTCTGCATATTCCTAGAATGGATCCAAAGTCTTTGGCATGCTTGCAACTTTGTAATATGAATTTTGGAATTTAGTTTGAAACCTGCAACATAAAAGAAAAACGTTTTTAAGCATATTTTTATTGAAAAAAATTGCAAATTAGATAAAGAAGGATTGCAAACTACAAACTCAAATTAATTACTAATCCTAGGGCTCTAAACTTTAAAGAAATCTTTAGTAATCTAGATTCTGAAGTTTTAATCTAATCTTATTCTTTAGTAATTTTAAATTTTAAACCATTTTAAAAATTTATACCATTTAAAAAATTGAAAATTTTAAACAGTTTTAAACATTTAAAAATTTCAACAGTTTTAAAATTTTAAAATTTAAACAGTGTTATTAACTTATTAATAATTAAAACTTAATTTTTAAACTTCAAAAATTTAATTTTTGAAGTTTTAATTTTTTAAAGTTTAAAAAAATTAAAAATTCTACATACTACATAGTCCAAGGACCAAGGTTGAAGGCACATGCCACATACCTATTGGCTGACTCTGAATCAACGGATTTGAGACTGATTCTCCTCCACGGATCAGCACTAGCAAGAGTAGACCTCCATGGATATCCACAGATCTGCTCTCCCTCCACGAAATCAGGATAACCCTGCAGTCTGGACTCTGCACCCTGCTCTCCCTCCACGGAATTTGGATAACCCTGCACCCTGTTGTTCCTTGCTCACACCGTCGCTGTCTAGACTCTGCAGACCCAACTCTCCCTTGCTCGCACATAGTCGCCGACTATCAAGTATCAACACCGTTGACTATCAAGTTATCAACACCGCCGACTATCAACATGGGACGACCGACACCCCTCGCTCCCGTCGGGACTAAGCAACCAAACAAACAAATGAAATAACACAAAAAAAATACAATTTTAACCTTTATTCACTCGGCCGTGAAAAAAATATCGACTCGCGATTTTTTTGAAAACATCACGTTAAAATCGCGATTTTTCTCTGTTGACATCTCCAAAAAAATCACCGAAAATATCGTCCGATGTTTGGCGATATTATCGTCGGCGAGGAGACATCGCGATGTTGGCGATAAATCGCCGATTTTTGTAACATTGTTTTAACCATCTGTTTGTGCAAGGATTTCTAAGTTGCAGGTGATCTTACTTGTAGAAGGGGTTGAGCTAGTTTGAATCTTCCTCATCTTCAAGATCTTTTTGAGGGCAGTCCCTCGGTGTTCCACTAAAGCAGACTCCATGGCCCAACATTTCCAGGCTTCCAACACTTTTTCTATCTCTCTTTCCTTCAATTTTTAAAGAAAAATTAAATCTTTCTCGGTTACGGTTACTCACATGCTTAAGTAGTTTAGTTTCTCTTTCAAGCAATATCTAAAGGCTGATCTATTTAAACATGTATCTAGATCTAGAAACATAAAGTAATATTTTCAAAGTAGATCTAGTTTTTATTAAGTACTTGTGCATATTTCCAATCTTTCAGTACTTAATATTTTTATGTTCTTAATGCTTTATTTGGCACATTTGGTGCATTACAAGTGGCTGGTTTTTCACTTTTATTGCCAGGACAAGGAGAAGTGCTGCCGGAAAATCAAAGATCTAAGTTGTTCAAAGACCTCTCGGAGCACCACTCTTGATCTTGTCTTACTCATAAAACCTGTAAGCCTTTGGATCCAGATTTGTAAGGACCATTGGCATCCACCTCAAGCATTGTAAATACCATAATAATTTTTTTTGGAGTAGGCTCCTTCAAAGGGAGTCCACTCCCCATCCCCTTGGGGGGGTTTGCGTCAATGCACTTTTTTTATGGTTTTGCTTTTGTTAGTGTGGTTTTGATTTACAGTTCTATATACTTTGTTATTTCCAGTTTCATTTTTGTTGCAAAGTAATACAAATACTAACCCCACGACTTCCCGAGTGACCCGAAAGGGGAAAGAGATGCGTGGTAGGACTAATTAGACAATCTGTGGAGTTTTTTCTTTCATTTATTTTTATATATTTTAAATCAACCTCTCCTCACTTTCTCGATTGAGATCCATTTGGACTGAAAGAGATTCCTGGAGGGTTTTCTTTTTAACAAAGAACACAACGCTTTAGCAAATCTTAAAACTTTACAAGACTCCGTTGTATATGCTCTGCACTGGTTGCGGTTCGTTCGATTAGTCGGGTGCATCAAAAGTAACGTGGGTGACTACAATAATTAGTTCTCACATTTCAATAAACCTCCCTAGGTGAAAATCCAACGCCTCGAATTAAGCTGTTGCGGTGGAAAAATACCAAAAGGAAGCAAGAACAACTGGTCAGCGACCTCGAGACACAGTTAGGCTGCACCTTTGCGATGTAGTGTTGAACATTGTCTCAGAGACTCCAACCAGCCTACATATTCCTTGCGGGTAGCCGTATCGGTTAAGGGTTTTGAACATACTCCTTTTGTACCTTCGGGTATATAGGGAGTCCCCTTCCCCCCTAAGTTAATTCACTCATTTTCTCACATTAAACTTAAAATTGACTAAGAGCATTTGCAACATTTTCCTTTCGAGCAAAACAACAACACTTTATTTGTGGACTCCATTTGGCACTGGTTCTCTTTTATAATCAAAAGTTTTAATGTGCGTTGATATATCATACCTTGATCTTTATGCTGTTGTACTTAAATTCTGTTGCAAGTATCTTGTGTTAAGTTTTTCCTTTTATCAAGACTCCTAAATAACTCAATCATCACCATAATCACTAAAGCCTTAACAACCTTAGCAATTAATAGGGTCTACCCCCTTAGCTTCGTTAGGAGTTGGCCTAAACGAAGGAACAAGGTGACAACCTTGACTCGAGACTTGCCCCCAAGGACACACCGAGTGGCTTGAAGATTTCTGCCACGTTCTCCCTAGGTGTGTGAAAGGTGGCAACAGTACCAATCCAAACTACAAACAAGCATTGCAAAACATACAGTTACCTCAGTGATTTACGAAGAAAACAACAACCAAACATCCAATTGTCACACTAGCATAAGCCTCCAAATCCTTTCTTCCATTATTGCCAAAAAAAATATTACATAAGAGCGCAAGCAGAGGTTCCACCTTTTGATCTTCTACAATGGAGAAGTGACTTGCTTAAATAGAAAAACCCAAGAGGGGGGGCACATCCATGAGTGAGAGCTAAGTCGAGTCTCATGAGTGAATAAAGGGTGTGCTTGAGTTAACATGAAGTGAAACCACAAGAGGTAAGCGACACCTCTTCAAGTGGATCCCCACCAATCCATCCATCATATGCCACATAAACCATGGTGTCAAGCACAAGAGGAATGGCGCATCTCCTAACTCCATGAAACCGTCACCTCTTGGCGTCAACCTCAATCACCTCATTTTGGCTCGCAATGGAGTTGTAGTGGTCTCTAGTGAACTCGCCTTTAGCTTAGAGTTGACTTGCCAACACACAACCCAATCACCACATTGGCTAAGTCGCGAAAACCAAAGGGTGGCATAGTCTCCATATTTGATTGCATTCGCTACACTCTAATACTCATCCAATATGACGTCTTTATGTTTGGAATGGAGTTTCCCCTCATGGGGACATGATTGCCACCTCATTCAAACATGTTTGTTGACTTTATTCAACTTGTCTCCCTCCCAATTTGTCACAAACTTAGCATTAAACTGACATTTTGATGCCTCGTTAGCGAAAAATGGCTTTAAGTGACATTTTAATCACCCGAAACATATGAAAAGTAGGTCTAGGGATAAAGAGGGTGCTTTGAGTGTGAAAACGAGCATCCACACCCCAAATTTCGCCTCTGGATCAAGCTTTTATGCCCTTTACAAATTTTTTAATTAAACCATTAAAAATGGCTTAATTTTGCTAGAAAATTTATTTTCTCGGAAATAAAAAAAACCTAGGAGAACCTAGCACATGTCCATATGACTAAATAATAATGTCTAGCACATTCATATACATTGACACGTGAAATTTAATAACTTCCCAGGGTTTGACCACCAAGACGACCATTCCAGCGTTGGAGGAGCGGGTGAAAAACTCAAAAATTATACATCGTTGGTTCAACATTGCATAATTAAAAAGGGAAAAAACACCTTGAAATAATTAGCTTGATAACCAAGTCCTAGGAAGCCAAGTTCTTTACAAAAAACTTGTGTTAGCACATTTTTTACAACCTCGTAGGGTATGAACATGTGGTAAAAAAATGAAAAAAGGGCCTTGGAAGGCCTGAATGGATTTCTGAACTCTAAATTTGAACAAGTATTTGTTCATCTTTGGCGGCTCACTTGAAAGTCCAACTAGATGCAACCTAGTCGGTAACACCTCCTTTATCATCACGACGATCATTGCAACACAAACAGGCCCGAGACGCTAGGGAAAATAGGAAGACCTTCATGATGAAGGGGTCATAGAGGGGAGGTCAAGAATCAATTTGTCAATCTTTATCCAATGGGTTTAGGCATAAGGGTGGAGTGATATGGAGGTGGATAAGTTGTAAGTGGAGTTGTTTTCACTGTTTTCACAAAGTCTAACTATCTCTTTGTAATGGTAGAGAACTTGACTGCTACACTAGCGATAGATCAGGACCTTGCCCCAAAATGTGTCATGTCGGGCAAGATCCTCTCTCTTTAGATTTCCCGATTTTGCTAGGCAAACCTAGACTAGCCATTTGAGGTGTCCCTAGTTCTTCTTTCCCAAGTACCTATCGAGAGAGAGTTTTCCAAATGTAGTTATAGAACCACTTTTAAGATGCAACACCTAAGGTACTTAGGGAATTTTAGGCAAAAGGTAAAAAAAATGGTACCCTGGGGGATTGTCTATCTAGGAGCACGATGAGAACACACAACAATCAAAACAACTCATATGACAAACAATACAAGCAATACGCAAGCAAAGCATGAAATATACACTGCTTTGATGAAATATGGTCTCGAAGTATGCAAACAATGGTTGAGCTATGAATATTAGGAGGCTGGTCTAAATGTGTATTGTTTTGTTTTTGTAAATTAGTTCTTATATTATATGATTATAAACATGTACAAAAAATACAGTCGAGCTGGGCCTCTCTATAAGAGAACAACCTAGCTTAAAAGTCATAAGGCATCTCATTAAGAGAAAACAACCCGTATTCAGAGTCTTAATATTTACAAACATCGAGATAATTCAACCGTAATATTTTCTTCTGTACGCAAAATCTGGTTGAAATGATCTTAGACCTATGAGAAAACTAAGAAAACTGATTGTTTAGCAAAAAGCAATCATGCATGACACAAGAAAAAATAAATCCATATATTCAGTCCGGAGATGATCCAAAAAACCAAGAGGAGCAGGAGGTCTACTTGGGAGGGTCGGTAGTCTTTCGTTTCTTGGACGTTGGAAGGTTGCTGGTATCTGTCACTATGTCCAGGGCTTCACGCTTGACTCCACTGGTGCTGGCTTGTGCAATTTCCTTCGTCTTCCTCGGGTCCGTCACCTTCTTCGGGTCCATCACCTTCATTGGGTCTGACCAATTTTATCGGAACCGGACCGGTCATCGAACCGACGAAGCCCAAAATGTCAATCGGACCGTAACCGGCAAAAAACCGGGTAAAAAACCGGCTGACTAAAAAATACATAAAATTTTCATATTTTGTAAAAAACATATATATTCATGTGCATATATATGAATCCAAACCATTAATACAGAAATATGCAAAGTTCCTCACATATATAGCAAATATGGGTGCAAATATCCAAAATAGCACCTAGTGCAATACATCTTCGAGGTTCTGAACCAAAGTACATTAACAAAGAGGCTCCAAAGTACATCAGCAAAGTTTTATTTTCTGGTTTTTTTAAAAAAAATTGAGTTTCGTGAGTCCCCAGTCCAGACCGGCCGGTTTTGACCGGTTCCGGCTGGTTTGGAAAAAAATCCAGTTTTATGGTTTTTTTTGCTGACTGGACCGACCAACCCTGTAAACTTGTCAGACCGTTTTGCCGGTTCTGGTTCGGTTTTGATAACACTGGGTCTGACACCTTCATCGTCTGGTCTTCTTCTTTCATCGTTAGAAGATTGTCGATTGGATCATTCTTTTCCACAGGGAGAAGCTCTGCTTTAGGCTTGCAATGAACTGTGCCATCCGCTCCCAGAGAGGCCAGCAGTGGTGAAGGAAGGTTGAAGAGCTCTGCAATATCGACACACCACTCAATAACCGTCTGCATTCTGTCCCTAAGATCCAAAATTCGAGCTTGCATGTCCTCTTCAACATCTTTGAGGTCGCTTCACATGAGCAACATCATGTCTGTCATCACTGCAAGGTGGTGTTGTCGCCCTTCACGCACCTCAGGTTTAAATGGCGTGGCAGAAATCTTCAAGCCACTAAGTGTGTCCTTGGGGGAAAGTCTCGAGTTGAGATACTGTCATTCAACACTCAACTCCTTCGTCTAGGCCAACTCCTAGTGAAGCCAAGGGGGGTGGTCCCTATAAAAAAATCTAAGGTTTTTAATCTAAGAAACAAAAAGATGGAATTAGTCTAGGAGTTTGAAATAAAAGATTACTGAAACAAGGCTTGCACAGAATTTAGATAACCTCAACAACATACAAATAATATATTCCATCAACAAAATGTTCACTTAAATACAAGTATGATCATTGCAAGTAGACCAGTGCCAATTGTTACCTCCTAACTTGAAGGGGTAACTTTTGAACTTTTGGATAAAGCAGTAAGTTACTCTGAATAGTGAAATAACATGTGAAAATACAAAGAATAAAGCTGCTAGCTCTCTGCCAAAGGAGTGCTTATGATCAGTGAGCATTTTTTTGACTGATAATGGAAGCATATGGGGAGGTTGATTATGCCGACATCTTTATATTATTATAGTATCAAAATCTGCTTTCTGTTGAGCGACGTGTATGGTTAACATATTTCTTCCTTAATGACTATTTTGCAAATGGGTCATATTTTGATATGAAAATGGAAGTAAAACTTGATAATCCTGATCAACGAATTTGTGAAGATGTGGCAAGCTTTGTTGGAAATGTTGTTGACATTATATCATTGACTTCAAGCAAAGTTTTCCATAGTTTTGCATTTACAGTCGCATTGTGGTCTATTACACCAAAACTGGTTTATTTTCTTCTGCTGTATTCATTGGTTGGAACTTTCGTGACAATCCATATCTTTGGAAAGAAGATAATGCATTTGAAGCTACCTGGCTTGCAAAAGGAGCAGTGGATTTGATGGAGAATATAAGCATGCAAAATTTAGCATTCAAAATATATCAGGTTTTAAAAAAGAAAACCATCCCTGAAGGTTATCACAAGCTGAGGAGCCAAAGAAGACATTAAATAAATTCAACTCGTGCCATCAAAGAAGCAGAGAAAGAGGATCTGCAGGTGATTGAGTTATACCGTAGATTTGCTTATAAGCAAGCAGTTGTAAAACGAGAGCGGTGCTCATGAAAGCATGATGGAGGATCGCATGACCTTACAATTAGTCACGGTCTTGAGAAAAAAAAAGTTTATCCAACATTTGATACTCGGTTCACCGATGAAGATGCAGATGTCGATGACAGGCCCAGTGGTGGTTCCTATTTGTCACCTATTGAAGTAGAGCTTTAGATCTCCCCTTATTTTCGTGCCACGAACACATTTGGTTGAGGGGCCAGTATAAAGATTCATGTGCCTATCGCAAGCTGATTGGGTTGGTGTGTGTTGCCCACCTATTTCGACTAGGTGGCGACCTCATGTACATTGGAGATGTAGATTCTTGTTCAATTGTTCCATGGAAAAATCCTTGTGATTTTTCACCTTGCAGGGCAATTTGCCCCTTTGTATTCGAAATATCCAATTGTCCATGACATGGCATCCAAATGGGGCCCACTCAAAATGGAAAAATGATTTTTTTGAAAAGATGGGACGATTTTTGCCTTATGTGGGTTTTTTCCATCTTAATTTGGAGCCCCTCCCCCTCTTGGAAGCTTCCAAAAGGCCCCCTCTTGGATGGGTGACACTTGGCCATCATCAAAGGGCCTTCTCTTCAGGTTTTTAGCTATAAATAAGAGGCTTCTCCTCTCATTTTAGCATGAAGGTTCTTGGTAGCATGGTTATGCTGGAAAAATCTTTGTTTCTCTTCTCTTCTCTCTTTATTCTAGCATTTTGCTCAAGCCATTCTTGGCTCATCTTTGTATTGAATCTTGCCCTAGTTGGGCCTATAATAGAAGAAATTCTTTGGAGGAAATCTTTTTTATGGTGTGTTGGCTTTCCTCTTCAAGCATTGAGGTATTGTTATTCTATTTGTGAGTATTTACTTTCATTTTGTTAAGCATAGATTCCCTTTGCAAAGGTCTTTGCAAAGGGATTGAATGGTAAATGGTTATTTGCTTTTCATTGTGAGTAGATTAACTTAACTCTACAAAGGATTTTGTAGAGCTATTTATTTTGCTCATCTCTTTGCTTGCATTGTGTAGCCTTGTTCACCCATTTCTTGCTGATCCAAAGGCTTGAAGGAGGGCCTCCAAAGCCAAGCTCCTAATCTTTTTGTGTTTGTCAATCTACTTCTTTTAATGTTTACATTTTCGCAAATAGAGTTACGGGTATAATAAAACTTGGTTTTATTCATTGGTTAATGAATAAAACCGTTGTTTTAGGGCCTTGACTCTTTAGATATTAGTATAGTAGCTTAAATATATTGTTTTTACATCATTTAGGTGGCTGGAAATTGTATTCTCAGCCCTCTAAACTCTCTATTTTCAATCATTTTCAAATCTGAAATTTTCTGTAAATATTTGTATTTTTATACTAACTTTAATAACATTGTTTTTTCTGAGTTTACTGTAAATTCCAGCAAGCTTTTGCTTGCTGTTTTTTGATAAGTTTTAACAGGTATTAAGGGGAGGTGCTGCCAAAAATTATCAAAAAACACCCCTCTTGTGCCCTCTTCAAAGAGGGTCAATTTCTAACCTTTCTCCCTCATTTTTCATAGTGTTTTGAGGCTTGAAAAGTCTATTGTCTGTAGGTGTTTAGTTGCTGCTGGTTTTTTATTTCATTGTAAATCATAACATAGCATAACATAACGTAACAATCTAATCTAGCTTAGCTTTTACTTTTAAAGTTCACCCACCTTCCCCTTTGGGGATTGTTGTGAGGTTAGAGTAGTACTTGCTTATTAGCTTGCTTTACTTTCTCAAAGTTTTATCTATTTCAAGCATAAGCATTTGTTTTAATTGTATAAGAGTAATCATACAACTCGAGTCTTTCGGTGTATCCTCTGCCCTTTGTTATCTCCCTTCGGGGAACTCGGACCAAAGGGTATGAAAAACAGAAGGATTTGAGGGCTTAGTTTAACTAGATAACTTACTTTTTGCTCTTTATTTTCTGCTACAAATCTTTCACACATTTACTTTTTTTCAGTCCGAGGTTCAAGTATTAGCATCTCCCATAAGGGATACCGCTTGGTTGACTTTGTTGATCGTTCTAAAATAAACCTTGCATGCTCGACGGTAACAAGATCTAAAAGTAACCCTATAAAATAAACCAACAACTTTTCTGGCCCTTGATCCTCTACTCGGTTATCACTTTGCGGAATACTCACGAGATACGACAGGGAGTGGAAGAGGTTTTAGTAATAGGCATCCACCATAATATTGTCTGAACCAATTAAAAACCGGTGACTATTGGAAGCTACGAGGGTGACGGACCAAGGGGGGTCTCACGGCGTTCGCGTCCCACCTGATGAGCGCCTTGGCACTGGGGGTTTGATCTGCGAGCTACAGGTGGACTGGTTTCCACTGTTTTGAGCATTGTAGCACTCCATCTTTGGTTTAAGAGGATATGTGGTCGGGGTAGACACATCCCTTGGTTCCAAGACATTAATCGAATATTTAAGGCACCCCTTAAAATCTATTAAAATCAACCAAGAGACATTGCAAAACGTTTCACCAACAGGATACTCCAGCAGTGTTGTTTCACTCCAGCATTTCATTTTGATTTCGAGTATTTATTTCCAGCTCTTGCAATCTCATGTGTTGAATGTTTAAGTAATTGTAAATCTTGCATACCTGAATATCTCATCTTGGCATTTACATTGTGGTTTGTATTAAGGCATTAAGTGAATATCTTGTGGTGTCGTGTATACATTTCCCTTTGCTTTATACGTGTATATTGTATATCTTTCTTTAGCAATTGTATATCTTTTGTAAGTAATTATAATCTTGTGGATCTTGCTTAGATAACTGTGGCTAATCTTAGCTTGCAATATATCAACTCCATTCTTTATCTAAGGCACTGATCTAATAATTTAATAAACCTTAATAATTAATCCCTTTAATTAATTTGTTAATAAATCTAGGAACTTAGCATTCCCTAGGGACTACCCCCCTTGGCTCTGTTGGGATAAGCCTAAATGGAAGAGTTGTGGACTGTGGTGACAGTGGTCTCCAGCTCTCACTTGCCCCCAAGGATGCACACAGTGGTTGGAGACTTTCCATGTTCTAAAGTGCGTATTAGGCGGCAACAGTGTGTACCCGTCGAGTGACATAATCCTACAATTTATGTTTTTTTTCCCGCATTTTGTCGCCTATCTGGTGAAGAGCGCCTCTTCATGTGGAGCCCGGGGACCCACGTTTCTATTGGGGATGGCAGCTGATTGCGTGGGGAGCATTATTATTATGTGACAGTTGTGTTCAGCTTCGGACGAGTTGTTTGGTGCATTTATGGTGACCAGCTTGTGGAGCAGTTACGTGTTAATCGTTTTTAGCTGCTGATTGCATGAAATCAGTGCAAAATATTTCTTTTGGCGTTTTTATTATGCAACTGACAGAGCATTTCAGGCGCGAATGGGTGGTTTTTGGGCTCGAGCATGGAGTATAAAATATTTTTGGAGCAGCTAGCATTGCCATCCGTTGACCCGCGACTGGCAAGCTGTTCACTCGGAGTACCATCTCATGGTTTTTTTCAACTTAGTTAGTGGTCATCTATATTTTTGTGGGCATTTAGAGATTAGTCAGCGACCAATGCATTGGCGTAGACAGAGAAGCTAGCAGGTGTCGATTCTCGGAAACTTGAAGTGGTATCTTATAGTCTTACTTAGTTGACCAGCTACATTTCGACTTTTGATGGGCATTTTTAAAAAACCAAGGAGTTGTAACTTATGTTTGGTTGTCCACGTTGTGGTCGATGGGCAAGTTCCTTTTAAGTTATCTCTTAGACTTTAGTGGAGAAAAAGGTGGATATACCTTTTTCTATTATTATTTTATTTTATATTTTGTGTTTATCTTTTGTTGAAAAGATTAAGAGGTTTTTGGGCCTATAAAAATGCCAACCTCCTTCATTGAATGGATGGAAAAAACTGGGAGGATTTTTCCTAGAGCTTAATTGAAAATTCATTGGAGGTGTTTTTGGAAATTTAGTTGAGCATTCTCTTTGATGCGTGGCATTATCTTGATGAGTTTTAATGAGTGTTAAAGTTACTAGATATAGCTTTCCTTGTTTTATGTTTATGTAGGAGGCCATAGAGAGGTGTATTCACCACATTGTAAGGCGAAGAAGTTTAGGAGTTGTTATTCTCTTCTCCTTTGTAAGCATTGTACGGGAATCGATCTTCACATTTTATCTAGGTTGATTGTGTGATATTGATCTCTTGTGTCTACAGCACGCCTCCTGCAACTAGAAGTGAAGAAGTAAATTTGGTTGTTTCGCACTTGACTGAGCAGGGTTTGCTCAATCATGCGATCTCTCCCCCTCAGTCACATATGACACAAGGCCCTCTTGAATTCTCTTTTGACTCCATTTTCCCTCCTGATACAAAGACACTGGTCTCTCCTTGAGGAATGATTCTTCCCCTTTTCCATCACCCATTCAAATTACCTATTATACTACAACCATTTACTAAGGCAACCTCTTCTATTCACCTTGTCCACCATTGTTTCTTGCCTTAGTGAACATTGTTTCTTGCCTTAGTGATCTTGACCTTAGGGAAGCCCCCCTTGAGTTGGAGAAGAGCCAACCTGAAGCGAGGAAGAGAGGAGTGTGGTGACAGTGGCTGCTATTTTTGCAGTTGCCATTGGGCCGGTGTGCCTACTTTTGGGCTTTGGCACACGCACGTCGGTCAGGAGCAGCAATATATCTGGCGCCGTTGCTGGGGACAAAGTCCAGTTCCCATAGATTTGAAGACTATGATTCATTGATATTTGTGCGAGATCATATTGCAGATCTTGTTTCTCACACGACGACTCCACGAAGGACGAAGCCCTTGTCCTTTGGCAGATCTGAGGGCTTTATTGGGTGTAGAGGTGAGCACACTCATAAATCAGAAGGCTTTCAAGCTCACCTTGGCGACTCCACAGTTCGGTTTGAGGTATGATTATATGCATATTGCAGATTCAATACTTCATTATTTAAAAATATGGATGATAAAAATGAAAGACTTATGGTCTTCTACACGAAGCCTTTACCCCACTATATTTCTCAGTTATCCATGGATTTCCTAATGGTTGCTATAAAAGAGTACTTGGAATTGTTCCAGAGTTTTTTGGAAATGACGAGGACTCGACAATCCCTCACATTGTTTCTTTCTGCAAGTTGATGGATGATCTCAAGGTTTACCATGAGGATGCTCTCATGATTGTATTTGCTTTAACCTTGGAGGGAGATGCAGTAAATTGGTTCTATGGTCTTCTTGATGAAGCTATAGACTCAGTGGCAAAGTTTTTTGAGAAGTTTCTCCTTCGTTGGCATGAAGGAACGGTTGATGAGATTGAACAATTTGCCAAAGAGTATGATGCCCTCCTACCCAGGACACAACTTGATTCTGAAGAGGAGATCCATGAAGAACATTCTGAAGAAAAGATCATTGAAGACCCAATTGAGGAAGCATTACAAAAACCCTAGGTGGAAGATATTCCTGAACAACTTCATGCTGAAGATTTGGACTTGCTTCAAGTTCATCTCATTGAAGGTAATACTATTTGTTCTGCAGATCAGCTTGAGCAGTTTGACAGTGGAGGGTTGTATGTGAGCCCTATCAACCATTGGATATAGGCTTCTTGTGCGTATTTTGATTTTTCCTATTATAACTTCACTGATCTCTTGCCTCCTAACAATCTGATGTTTCAATTTAGCCTTATTTATGAGCAGATTGCAGGACAAGGTCGTGTTATGATATCTTTATTCTCTTGAACCAAGCACAGAAAAAAGCAAGTTGGCATAGATAAGATGCAGGAATGGCTTCACTGGTTGTACCATTACAATTAGCATTCTTGCTAAATTTGATAGAATAGGTAGGTAGGTTGAATAAGCTCTTGCATGAGCATTTACATTTGATAGTTTTCTCATTATGCATTGTTTCTATTTCAAGTTTGTAATAAGCAGGTGGTTGGATGTTGAATTGAACCATCCCCACTGCACGGTTAGTTGGTCTGCGAATACCTAGAAATACTGAGGTTCTCATGTGCTCTCTCCAAGAGCACATGTCACCATATGGAGCCAGATGTTACCTCCTAACTTGTAGGGGTAATTTTTGAACTTTTGGATAAGCAGTAAGTTACTCTGAACAATTAAATAACACATGAAAGTACAAAGAATAAAGCTATTAGCTCTCTGCCAAAGGAGTGATTATGATCAGGTATGTCAGAACTGTGGATATAAATGCTTGGGAAGAAAGTGAGACCAAAATCAGCAGTCAATGAGCTTTTCTTTTACTGATATAGGAAGCATAAGGAGAGGTTGATTGTGCTGACATCTTCATATTATTTCAGTATCAAAATCTGCTTTCTGTTGAGTGTCGTGTATGGTTAACAGATTTCTTCCTTAATGACTATTTTGCAAATGGTTCATATTTTGATATGAAAATGGAAGGAAAACTTGATAATCTTGATCAACGTATTTATGAAGATGTGGCAAGCTTTGTTGGAAATGTTGTTGACATTATATCATTGACTTCAAGCAAAGTTTTCCATACTTTTGCATTTACAGGCGCATTGTGGTCCATTACACTAGAACTGGTTTATTTTCTTTTGCTGTATTCATTGGTTGGAACTTTCGTGTTAATCCATATCTTTGGAAAGAAGATAATGCATTCGAAGCTACCGGGCTTGCAGAAGGAGCAGTGGATCTGATGGAGAATATAAGCATGCATAATTTAGCATTCAAAATATATCAGGTTTTAAAAAAGAAAGCCATCCCTGAAGGTTATCACAAGTTGAGGAGCCAAAGAAGACATTAAGTAAATTCAAGTTGTGCCATCGAAGAAGCAGAGAAAGAGGATCTGTAGGTGATTGAGTTATACCGTAGATTTGCTTATAAGCAGGAAGTTGTAAAACGAGAGCGGTGCTCATCAAAGCATGATGGAAAATGGAGGACCTTACAATTAGTCACGGTCTTGAGAAAAAAAAGTTTATCTAGCATTTGATACTCAGTTCACCGACAAAGATGCAGACGCCGATGACAGGCCCAGTGGCGGTTCCTATTTGTCACCTATTGAAGTAGAGCTTTAGATCTCCCCTTATTTTCGTGCCACAGACACATTTGGTTGAGGGGCCAGTATAAAGATTCATGTGCCTATCGCAAGTTGATTGGGTCGGTTTGTATTCGTCGAGTGACATAATCCTGCAATTTATGTTTTTTTCCCCTCATTTTGTCACCTATCTGGTGAAGTGTGTGTGTTCATGTGGAGCCTGGGGACCCACATTTCTATTGGCGATGGCAACCGATTGCGTGGGGAGCATTATTATTATGTGATAGTCGTGTTCAACTTCAGACGAGTTGTTTGGCGCATTTATGGTGACCAACTTGTGGAGCAGTTACGTATCTGAGGCTGTAAGTTGCATCATGGTAGCCAAGCTGCAGAATGTATATGCGATAACAGGTACAAAAAATAGAAAGGCCATGAAGGCCTGAATGGACTTCTGAATTCTGAGTTTGAACAAGGACTTTGTTCATCTTTGGCGGCTCACTGAAAGTCCAACTAGATGCAACCTAGTCGGTAACACACGGTAAATTTGACAGCTTGTGTTTGCGTCAATTTATCATCAAGGATGAAGCAGGGCCAAATTCTTTCTGCCTCAGCCACTTGGATGGTGAACCCATGACCTTGCCAGTGAATGGGAAACAACTCAAGTTATTTTTCAGATGAGGACTCATTGGTGCCCAAAGAGGTACCCTTTGTGATGTATCTCTGACGTTACTCTATTTCTTCAATTCTGTTGTATTTTTATTGCATTTATTGACTTAGATGTATTTATGTATTATAGCATTCTTGGTTTTGTAACATATGCATTTGCTATCATATCACACATGGTGCTTAGGTTTGGCATGTTGAGCTTTCTTATCACAGATTCTGAGGTTCTCGCATGCTTTTCGATGATCAAGCACATATCCCCGAGTTGGAGCCAGAATGTTGACCACCAATATCAACTAGGTGGACAACGATGTACCATGCACATGTTGGATGTGCCTTGAAGATAAGAATGAAGTACTTAATGATTTTATCAAGCGGAGCAACTTTTCTCTTCTTCTCTCTATGAAATTTCCACACCCTTGTGGGGGATTTTGTAAGGATATGTCAGCATGAAGGTCTAGTTTTTTGTAACTTAATCACCTAAGACTTAGTCATTAGGGAAGTCTTTTCATCGAGTGTTTTTTTCACTTGGATAATTAAAATTTCTGTTTAGAGATTTTAATTATTTGAGCTTTTCACTCAAAATTACCTCCAAAGTGGTGAAAGGTGTTCTAGTGATCGAGTCCATGGGGTGATTGGGGCCTAGGAATGTTCTATATTACCATGCTAGACATTATCTAGAGTTTTGCGGTATTTCATTAAGTGTTGCATAGGTTTTTTAAATTTTTGGTCATTAAAATTTGTCACTCAGGACAATTTGTTGTAATGTAAAAGAGGTTTACTTGGTCTTTTTTAATGTTGTATAGGAGTATGGGTACTCAAAACAAATGGCATGGGACCCCCTACACCCTTGGGCCAAGTTTGAAGTCGTTTGGACAAGTATTTCTATGGTTTTGGTCACTTTTGCCTCAGTTAGTCATGGAAATCAGGAAATTGGGCATTTAATTAGAGAGTCAAATTTTGGAAAAGTGACTATATTCACTTGGGGTGGCCAAGTAAAGGTTCTAGTGTTTATATTAGGTTACTAAGACAAACTTAAGACCCAAAGGCCTCCGCCTAAGCAAACATGTAACAAGTTTTGAGTTTCCCACTCTAGGGGGTGCGCCTTCCTCTCTTTGATTGGTTGGGTGAGTGAAAGTCAATGGAAGGGGCCCCACGATGGTGGTTTCCTCCCCATTTGACATAGCAATAAGGTTAAAAACATTAAAATGAGGGTATCTCTCCCCATATTTGAGATCCCAAACCATGGTTTGTTGAATTATAGTAACTTCGAAGAATATTCTAAATATATTTTAGTGGTCCCCGATGCTCCTATTGGGAAAATCACCTGTATTACTTTGTACCCCGATGTTCCTATTGGGAGAATTACTAAAAGTCATGAGGAAGTCCCCTCCGTTGTAAGTCGGGTCATTAGTACCCCAGTTGTGGTTACTTGAGCCTACATAACTGAATTAGGATTACTCGAGCCTACATAACTGAGTCAAATATTAAGTGAATGAAAGAATATAAATAGAGGTGAGGCGCTCCTCATTTGAGACACACACTCACTTGTGTAGTGCATTAGACAGAGAGAGAGAGAAAGAGCTGTAGCTGGAGAAGGAGGAGGATCAGTTTTGGGTTTTACGTTTTATCTTTTTGGGGCATCTATATTGAGGAAGCTTTTGCTGGGTTTTTCCAATTACGGTTTTCTCAGAATAAATCTTTGTGTTCCTTTTTTGTGTGGTTGTGCTTGTCTATCTTTCAGTGATCTTTTGGCTTATGGTTATGCTGTTATGATGCTAAATGTTTTAAGATCTGATATAACCATTAAAAATTAACATGGTATCAGAGCCACCCTGAAAGAAGTCATTGTGTAGCTGAAACAGTGCTACAGCTACAGCTATTGAAGATTAGGGTTTCATGCTTGAAAACCCTAAAATACTAAAACTAGTAGTTTTGGTAGATTTGCTATATCTCGAGATTGGAGAAGGCTCAAGAGCCGAAACTTTCATAGGCCAAAGATAAATTCCTGATGTACACTCTGTAAAAGTTTCAGCCTCAGATTCGCTATATTCTAGGAGATAGGAGATATGGTTCCAACCTCTCTCAAGATTCAACCTTAAACAGGTGACCTAGGGAGAATTGCTATATCTCGGGCTACGAAGGTCCAAATGCAATTTCACAAGATGTTCCAGAAAGGGCACAGACTGTACTTTCTGTGGTAAAAATTTCAGACCTCGAGGATGAAACAGTGACACGTGGCAGTCCGTACAAGTTCGCTCTTCTGAACAGTCTTGAAATGAGTTACCTTGGGAAAAAGCGCATAAGTCCCAATTGGTAAAACCAATTCTACTCTAACCTGCGGTGTTGGAAAGAGGACATGCGAGGCTACCTCAGTACGAAATTTCAGACACAGAGGAGTAGTAATTTTGGAGATATCACAGAAATAATATCAGGCATTCTACAGAAGAAATTGAAGAAAACTAGGGCATAAGATATTTTGCAATTCTAATCACAGTTTTGGGAAAATGAATATGCTGCTCAGCTCGCCTTCAGAAGGCACATCTTTCTATCCAATCAGGGCTGAAAGATTCCATGTTTTGAAAATTAGGGTTTCTCTGACAAACCCCAGATCAGCCAGATCCGGAACCAGGACGGACACCTCAAACCGGTAAGATCTAATATTTTGCCATTTACATTTGAGGTTCTCATTTCAAAATGACCTAGCACCCTAGCTTGATGACAAGCTTGGTAAACGTGAAAAACTTTCGAGCATGGAAGCATAGGATTTCACTGGTTCTTGAAGAAAATGAATTAGACACCTACATAAGTGGAGAGGTTCTAGTTCCAAAGGGAGATGAGGCTAAAGCCTTACACAAGAAGAAACTCAACTCATAATAAGAGAAGAGAAGATGGGAGCAACTGATGTTCAAGCGCTCACGATTCAAAAAAAAGATCCTTCAAGCGATGAGGAATATGAGGAACTCAATTCTTGAAGAACCTCTTTTCCATTTTAGCATTTGGATAAGAAATGATGATGTCATGAATGAAGAAGATGATGAAGCAGAAGGATCAAGGAGTCTACCCACGAAACGAATAAAATATAAGTATTCAATTGTCATTTCATGATATTGTTTTATATTCAGTTGATGTAGTATGCATGATAGAATGTTTGCATTGATGACAGTATACTATTAATATGCATATGATGGGTAAGTAGCTCATGGTGCTATACAACTCTCCATTGCTACTTATCTAGAATGAAACCTCCTTGCTGACATATTGGATTAGTGCACAATCTCAAAGATGTCATGGTAGAGATAGAAGGCATCTAGAAAGTTTCTGTGAGATATGGATGGATGTTGTATTGGCTAAGCAGTTGCATGATGCATAAGAATTTGTCGTTATGCCTATGTTCTATGAAATGGTTCTAACCATGCAACTGGTGCATTTGAATTGTAGGAAAGGTCTTGTACAACCGCATACAAGAAAATGAGGATGAGACTTGTTTCGAAGAACAAGTGATGAAAATTCAAGATTCACTCCAATAAACATGAATTTGAAGCTCCCAGGGATAGAGACACCGTAACGAAAGAAAGAGCTTCAGAAAGCGGTAGATCCACCTCGAAAGATGAAGACCACCTTGGGTACGGGAGATAACTCAAGATGAAGAAAAGTATGGCGAGACTTCCAAACCAAAGTAAGAGGCCTCAGACACACTCTAGTTGTGTAACACAGTTGGGTGACATCATTGATGCAAACTCTTCCAACTATGGAAGAAGTTATGATCAAAGAGTAACAGTTGATCATGAGGAATGATGTCTACAATATGGTTTCGAGACCTGAAGGGAAGTTCGTAGTGTCTTCCATATGGATCTACAAGAACAAGTGTACAAAGCAAGGTTCATGGTTTGCCTCAGAAAGAATAGACTATGGCATGACATACTTCTCCAGTAGAGGTATATATCGAGCAAAGAACCACCTGTACAGAATATGCTTTGTACGAGCTCAGAAGGCACCCATAGAAAAGCACATCCAAGAGTTTGACAGATCACCTAGAGTGATGAATATTTTAACCTTTGCTACAATGTTGAAGGTGGAAACCTACAGAAGACAACAAGCTCACAGATGGGTGCATGAGGAACTTTTCGACAAAGTTCAAGAGATAGATACATAGTAGCAGAGAATGCTACCTTTCACTCCAGTACAGAATGAAGAGGGAAGATGCTGCTCCGCTTCAGGGGGAGTGACTACAGAAGATCTCTGAGTTCGACATATTATGACATGATGGACAACTTCCTGATGGATTGAGACTTTACCAAGAGTAAAGTGGGTTCCAACCTTCAATGTTGAATGCGGAAGACTAGGATATGCCGATGATGATGGAAGAATACCAGAATGATGTTTGGGATCTAGTAACCAAACTGGAAAGCAAAAGTGTGGTATCCTCCAAATGGATCTACAAGATAAAACATGTAGCTGACAGAAGTATAGAGAAGTACAAGGCTAGATTTGTGGCTAGAGGTTTCTCTCAGAAAGAGGGAATTGATTACGAAGAAACATTTGCACCAGTAGCAAGGTATACTTCGATTAGAGCCATCATGGCACTTGCATCCATGATGAAGTAGGACTTACACCAGATGGATGTGAAAACAACCTTCCTAAATGGTGTGATTGAAGACGAAGTATACATAGAAACAACCACAAGGATTTGAGGTTGAAGACAGATGAACTCACGTATGCAAGTTGAAGAAGGCCCTGTATGGCTTGAAGCAAGCTCCCTGACCTTGATATGGAAGGATAGATAGTTTCCTGACGAGCATGGACTTTGCCAAGAGTAAAGCCGATCCTAACCTTTACATCAAGGTTATAGAAGATGAACCTGTCATACTATTACTGTATCTGGATGATCTATTTCTGACAGACAGATTGTAGAATGCAAGAAGAAGCTCGCTGAAGAATTTGAATTTGAGATGAAATACCTTGGTTTAATGCATTATTTCCTAGGTTTGGAAGTATGGCAGAACTCAGAAGGAATATTTCTCAATCAGGGAAAGTATGCAGTGGAAATTTTGAAAAGATTTGATATGTTTGAATGAAAAGCCATGGCCACACCCATGGATTCCAACTTGAAGTTGTTAGCTGATGACTCATTAGAGTTAGTGGATGTGACTCAATACAGATAGATTATTGGGTCGTTGATGTATCTAACCAATACCAAACCAGACATTTGTTTTGCCGTGAACACCTTGAGTCAGTATCAAGTTCAATTTAGATGGGCTCACCTAATAGCTGCAAAGCATGTGATGAGATATCTGAAAGGGACTATAGACTTTGGTCTATACTATGATGGAAACCATGATTACAGATTGTATGGCTATACATATGTAGATTGGGCTGGAAGTGTCTCAGACAGGAAAAGCACATCAGGTGGATGCTTTTGTGTGGGGTCTGCTATGATTTCATGGTTTAGAAAGAAACAATCTAGTATTGCTCTTAGCACGGCCGAAGCATAATACATAGCAGCTTGCTCTACTAGTTGTGAAGCCATATGGCTTTGGAAGCTGATGTCAGGTCTCTTTAACCTGGAGATGGATAGTACAGTGATTCTACGTGATAACTAGAGTTGTATAAAGATGACAGAGAACCCTGTGTTCCATCGAAGCACATAGAAATTTGGTATTTCTACATACGAGATAAGATATAGATGATGATGTTTCAGTATTCCCATACTGAAGATATATATGATGTTTCAGTATTTACATATTGTAGATGTAGATGATGGTGATTCAATATTTCTATACTAAAGATACATATGATGATGCTTTCAGTATTTCTATATTGAAGATACAGATGATGATGCTTTCAGTATTTCCATACTGAAGATACAGAGGATGATGCTTTCAGTATTCACATTCTGGAGATACAGATGATGATAGTTCAATATTCACATACTGAAGATGTAGATGATGATGGTTCAGATTATGATGTTACAAGATGATGATTCAACACTGATGTGTTGATGAAGCCTTTGTCTCGGGTAAAGTTCGAATACTTTCGAAACAAGCTTGGTGTTGTTCGGAAAGACCTTCCTCGAAAGGGGGAGCAGTGACGCTGCAGTGGGATTGTATCCTCCCTGGACACTTGTCCTAAAGTGATCCGGTGACTTCAGTCCTCGAGAATAAAGAGGGATTGTATCATCCCGGGACATCTGTCCAGAATGGATCCGGTGACTTAGGTCCTTGAGAATGTGGTAGGATTGTATCATCTTTGAACTTTTGTTCAGAACGGATCCGGTGACTTTGGTACTCGAGAACGTGGTAGGATTGTATCATCCTTGAACTTTGGTTTATAACAGATCCGGTGACTTTGGTACTCGAGAACGTGGTAGGATTGTATCATCCTTGAACTTTTGTTCAGAACGCATCCGGTGACTTCGGTACTCGAGAACGTAGTAGGATTGTATCATCCTTGAACTTTTGTTCAAAACGGATTCGGTGACTTCGGTACTCGAGAACATGGTAAGATTGTATTATCCTTGAACTTTTGTTCAGAACGGATCTGGTGACTTCGGTACTCGAGAACGTGGTAGGATTGCATCATCCTTGGACTTAGTCCTAAAGTGATAGGGAGTGATTATCCCGTAATTGAATCTGGTGACTTTGGTTGTCGAGAATGTGGTGGGATTGCATCATCCCTGGACTTTAAGTCCAAAAGTGATCCGAAGACTTTCGTCTTCGTATTGTGGATTGCAGGTTGCTGCTGCTGATGATGATGTTCCTGATCGAAAGATCAGAGTGTGATGATGATGATGTTATTGATCGAAAGATCAGAATGTGATGATGATGATGTTATTGATCGAAAGATCAGAGTGTGATGATGATGATGTTATTGATCGAAAGATCAAAATGTGATGATGATGATGTTGCTGATTGAAAGAGCAAAGTATGATGATGATGATGATTGTTGATCGAAAAATCAGAATGTGATGATGATGATGTTGCTGACCGAAAGTTCAGAATATGATGATGATGATGCTGATCGAAAGTTCAGAGTATGATGATGATGATGATGTTGATCGAAAGCTCAGAGTATGATGATGATGATGATGCTAATCGAAAGTTTAGATGATATTGCTAATCGAAATGATGCTGTCAATCGAGCGGTCAAAGTGTTGCTGCTGCTGAAGTTTGAAGATGAAGACTATATGTTGAAGATGATGAAAAGCTTCCAGTGATTTATAGATGTATCACCCTGATGATGCCCTCTCTCTCCTATTGCTGCTATTGTTTTAGAATAACCTTCTCGTTAAGGGGGAGCGTCGAATTATCGTAACTTCGAAGAATATTCTAAATATATTTTAGTGGTCCCCGATGCTCCTATCGGGAAAATCACTTCTATTACTTTGTACCCCGATGTTCCTATCGAGAGAATTACTAAAAGTCATGAGGAAGTCCCCTCCGTTGTAAGTCGGGTCATTAGTACCCTAGTCGTGGTTACTCGAGCCTACATAACTGAGTCAAATATTAAGTGAACGAAAGAATATAAATAGAGGTGAGGCGCTCCTCATTTGAGACACACACTCACTTGTGTAGCGCATAAGATAGATAGAGAGAGAGCTGTAGCTGGAGAAGGAGGAGGATCAGTTTTGGGTTTTACCTTTTATCTTTTTGGGGCATCTATATTGAGGAAGCTTTTGGTGGGTTTTTCCCATTAGGGTTTTCCCAGGATAAATCTTTGTGTTCCCTTTTTGTGTGGTTGTGCTTGTCTATCTTTCAGTGATCTTTTTGCTTATGGTTATGCTGTTATGATGCTAAATGTTTTAAGATCTGATATAACCATTAAAAATTAACAGGTTTTGCCCTCCATGAGTAAATTTGCCTCCCTCTCTTGGGCTCCCTCTCTCCCTAGTGACATTTGTCTAGCATGCAAAGAGCCTCTTCCTTTCATTTTTCCTATTTAAGGAGGGCATTCCTCCTCATTTGGGCTGGATTGTTTTACGCTTTTGTTTCATTTTTCTCATGCTCTCTTGCTCTCTTATTCTCCCATTGCTCCCATTCTTGCTCTCTTGCTCCATTCTTGTCCATGGGAGCCATTGTACTTTCAAGTTTGGATTATAATAGAAGAAATCTTTGGAGGAAGTATTGTCCATGCATTGTGACTGAGGTGATCTTGTTCAATTCTTGGTTTGTTTTGTATTTGGGATCTCAAGCGAAGTCTTTTGCTTGAAAATAGTATTGTAATAGTTTTGTTGCATGCTGTTGTCTGCCGATTGCACACCAGCAGCAGAAATCAGTTGAAAGTTGTCCCCTCACTTGAGAAAGTGGGAGAGGTGTGACCTTGGGGGCAAACACAGAGCTAGGTACTGTCACCTACTCCTAGTTCCTCCGTTTAAGCTAACTCCTAACGAAGCCAAGGGGGGTAGTCCCTAACAAAGAGTTTTCTATGGCTCAATGTTTAAGTTAAGTTTTAGATGTTTTTGGATGCAGATGGGTGTTGTTTAATGTGATTTTAAATGATTAATGTGATGAATTGAACACAAGACAACGCAATCCACGTTGCTATCACCAGAATTAAAAGATAGACAAATATTTGAGAATTTCACGAAATTGATAAAGCGTTCACAGATATGACTTATAATCAAAACATTCAATGGACGCATGGCCTAGATTATCAACAATGCTGAAAGATAGAACCAGTGCCTATGGAGTCAACTTATTAGAGATGCTTTGCGTATAGAAAGATGTGAATCCCAAAAGATGCTAGTGAATGTTAGGTTTTGCAAGTGCTCTTGGTAAGTTTTAAGAGTTTTTAATAGTGGTCTTGCTTTAGGGTGTCAACAAAAAGGTTTGTCAAAGCTGGGAGACTCTTCTAAGTTCCCTTCGTTGAAGACATGTCGGGCTCGCCCAGTATCCCAGGCTGGTATCGCAAAGATTGACTAGCTAGCCGAGAATCTAAGACAACGGGAGGTTCCAACGCCTCTACTAGGAAGTACTTTGGAAGAATCCCTACAACGCCGGTGCGTTGGTTACGGGGTGTTTAAGTGTTATTAATTTACTCTTGCAGGGTTTAAAGATCCAGTGCCGTTTTTGGGTACTCCGATCTAGGATCGGTCAGAGCATACTCCGGCAAGGAGGGAGGGGGGTTAATTAAAGGGGCGTGAGTTGCAAATTTTATTAAGTTAATTAATTAAAACCCTCTGACAGAGAGCGCTCTTGACCTCGTCTTATGACAGTGGTTCAAAAGACTTAGCTAATCTAGATGAAACTAATGCAAGGGTTGTGCAAACCTAAGATGCTCTCCGATAGAGAGTGCTCTTGACTTGTGTTTCTACAAGTTCAAGAGTCTTACTTATGGATGATTTGATTAAACAAACACAACAATTAATATGAAAGGTGGTTGATTAAAACTCTCCGACAGAGAGCACTCTTGATCCACCTTATGGTGAGATTCAAGAGATTTTGGTTCTTTTTATGATTTAACAATTTATAACAAGACACCAACAAGCAATGATGAATCTAGCAATTAGTGGAAAAGAAGCTAAGGAACAACTAGCAATTAGTAAGAATGAAACTAAGTTTAATCAGAGAGCTAAACTAATTGCTTAAGGAAAACTGAACTAAGTAAATCATGAAAATGAACACTGTTACCGACTAGGTTGCACCTAGTCGGTACTTCCAGTGAGCCGCCAGTGATGAACAAGATACTTGTTCATATTCAGAGTTCAGAGGTCCTTTCAGGCCTCCAGGGTCGTTTTATTTTTTGTAACGCATGTTCATACTCCCTTGGGGAAATTGTAAAAAATGTCCTAGCATTTAAATTTTTATAAAAGGCTCGGCTTCCCAGCGTTAAGCATCAAGCCGACTAGCCCATAGTGTTTTTTCCCTTGGTTATTATTGGTTGTTGAACAAACGACTAATAATTTATGAGTTTTTCACTCACACCTCCAAAGCTGGGGTAGTCATCTTGGTGTTGCGGCCTAGGGAGGTTATTAGAGCCTTCGTGTCGGTGTTTTTCACCATGCTAGGCATTCGAATTGAGTCGTATGGACGTGTACTAGGTCCCCCTAGAGTTTCGTCAATTTCCGCAAAAAATAATTTTTTTTTTCGTTTTTTAAGCCATTTTTAATGGTTTAATAAAAAAACTTCAGATTGTAATAAAAGTCAAATACGGAGTCCGTTTCTGACGTGGGGGCACTCGTTTTCACACCCGGAGCATCCACTTTACCCTTGGGACCACTTTCTACATCAGTTGGGCAGCCGAAAAACCCCGTGAGGCATTATTTGGGCTAAAAGTGCATAAAAATAGCATTTTAATGCTAAATTATGACAAATTGAAACTATGGTCAAAAGTTGAAAAGTCAAATTTATTAAAATATTTGAGTGGTGGGGTGACATGTCATGGGACCCCTAATGCTTACGATCTCTTTGGAATTAAAGTTTAAATTAAACTTTGATTTAAGTGGGTAGATATTAGTGTGAAGATAAAGAGGTGACGTCAAGATCCATGCTAATGTAGTGAAGTGCGAGTTATGTGGATGGGATGGGCCCCACTTCTTATTGGTTTGAGATTTTAAGTTTTGATAAAATCGTATAATATCATTTGCATGGGAGTTGTGCATGGGTATATGGATGGAGCTCATGCGTAAGGCTGATGTATGGTTTGCGCTAGCTAATGGAGCAGCCCCCTTTGGTATCCGTATGACATGTAATAAAAACCTTGGGTGTATTATAATATGCCTTTTCCATTCCATGTGAGTATTTTATTGGTAAAGCTCACATCACATAGCCGTACTCTCGCATTAGAAAACAAAGCACATGGGATTTGGGTTGGTGAGACTATCTCACGCGTGGAGGAGCTGTACACTCACGCGAGGGTAGTGAGTGATATCATCTTCAGTCTCTTTCATTGCTTGGTATGTGTTGGAGTTTTATGATTCGTTGAGGGAGTTTGGTGAGAGAGGTGTCAATCACCTCCTCTGTTCAAGCTCAGCTAAACTCTGACTTCATCTTCAGTATTGATGAGGCCCCCTTGGGTCTCTCTTTTCCTATACAGGCTGGTCTCTTCTCCTTTGTTCAGCATCAAAGGTGGAACCTCTGCTTGTAATATTGTAATATTTTTCTTGAAGTATTGTGAATAAAAGGCTTTGGAGGCAATTTCTGTGTGGGATCTATGGATGTTTGGATAGAGTTTACTCTACATTTGTGAGGTAACCTGTATTTGTTTTCATGCTTGCATATGTTTGGGATTAACTTGCTTTCGGAAGGAAATGGTATTTTTGTAGAGATAAAAGGTAATTCTTGTTAGGTTATTTTTTTATTGCAAGTCGAGGAAGACTATTTGATATATGTATGATTTCATGCTTGGATCTACATTGTTGTTGTAGTCTCTTTCGGTTTACACAGGTATTTTTTAATCCCCATTGCTAGTGTTGATAATCTTTTGTAGGAAGCTAATGCTGGAGTATTGATGAGCGAATGTGCTCTACCTTTCCTTCAGTAAAATTTGAAAATAAGCTTTGTCCCTTTGATCTCACCAAGGAAGCTTTTTCTGTCCTTTATTTCTTGCTCTACTCTGGGTTCTTTGAATTTTGATCTACAAATTTCTTAAAATTTTCTTTCGGTTTCAAATGTTTCCACATTAGATCTAGCATCTAAAGTCATATCAAAGGTAGACCTGATGTCTAAAAGTTTCTATTTCTACTCTGCTTCAAAGGTACACACAAAATTTTAGATCTAGTTACTTTTCCTTTTTTTCCGCAAGTTTAAAAAATTTTAAAAATTAAAAAAGCTTGTTGAAAGAGTTTCTATGCATTTTAAAGTTTGATCTAGCATTTTGTGCTTAAGATTTGCTTGCCATTCTCCTCAAGAGGCAAGCAAAGATCCTAAGAAGGCAAGCTTTCTAGCTTACCTCACTTAGTTGTTTCCTTGTTTTTGTAATTAGTTGTTACTTAGATTTTTTTTTGTTGTAAATTTTTGCATGTTGCCCAAAGACACTTCCAAAGTGTTTTTGGGCATCTTTCACTGATATATGCTTTCTGGTTTTCAGCAGGCCCATCAAAAAAGAGAAGGAAACTCTGCCCGAAATTAGCTTTTTCGAACATCCGGAGCTCCCAAGAGGCTTTCCCCTTAGCTGGGCCTATTTCCTTTGCATGTTATAAGCCTTTGGATCCCAGATAACAAGGACCAAAGAGCATTCTCTGCTGAAGCATTGTAACCGACTAATAAAAACAAGTTTGAGTAGGCTCAGTAGAGCCCAGTCCCCATTCCCCTTGGGGATTTGTGTTGGTGTCCTTTTCTGTTTTCTTATATGCTGGTAGCGTAGTTGTCTTTTTTTTATCATTTCATGCTGTGTTTAAGTTGTGCAAAAGTAACCTGAATACTTACCCACTGCGCTATACCGAAGTACCATAAGGGAAAACATTAGAGCAGTGTAGTAATTAAAAAACAAAAACAATTTTGTTATGCACTGCTAAGTTAAAATAAAACCTCTCACTTTCCCGAGTACAGGTTCGTGGATAAGGGCTTGCCCGAGTACTGAATTTGGAAAGAGACTCCAGGGTTTTATCTTTTTTCTAAATCAGAAAACTTGTTCTAATTAAAATAAACCAAGACTCCTTCCTCGTATGCTCTACACCGCTGCAGCTTGTCTGATCAGTTGGCTGTATCAGAAAGGGATACGAGTTACTAGATCTAATAGGAAAATCCACACAAGTAATTTTCTTGAGAATTCGGGAGGTTGCAAAGAGTAATCACTACAAAGTCAGGGGGCTACTCTAAGCACGTCTATCCTCGCCCTGTTGGACACTTGGTATTACTGCTTTAGCACTCAGTTCGAAGGGACTTGACTTGTTGGGCCAAACCCACAATTTACCCATTCCTTAATCAATTCATTTAATAATTTAAAATTTACCAACCGAGACACTGCAATACTTTCACTGAGACTACACTAGCAACCCACTTTTGCAAGCACTTTTTTCATTTTGGCATTGGTCTTTTCTGTTCCTTTTTGCATAAGTTAATCTCGCAATGTGTCATTGAATTTTGTGTATCTAAGTTGAGTTAAGGTGTTGCTAAGGTTAAATTTTGTTGGCGGTAATTGGTAATTTCTTAAATTCATCCATTCCATATTAAAACTCCTAGAATTAATTACTTCTCTCGTAGTGTAAAAACCTTAGATTTTACTTTTCATTAGGGTCCACCCCCCTTGGCTTCGCTAGGAGTTGGCCTAGACGGAGGGGCTGAGTATCAGGTGACAACACTTGGCTCGAGCTTGCCCCCAAGGTCGCACCCAGTGGCTTGAAGATTTCTGCCACATTACCCGAGGTGCGAATTAGGCGGCAACAAACACAAGACACACTTCCCCAAAATAGGGGAAGTAGAAAAGAAAGGAGACTTGCTCCCACTCAACATTTTTTTTATTTATCTTTTACAATGATGATGTGTTCTTTGCTTCTTGGAAGAACGGGGAAAGAAGGGGATGAAAGAGACGGGATAGCAGTCTTTTTGTTCTTTTTGCGCTCCTTGTTTGTTCGTGGCCTTTGGGATTTCCTTCACCTGTCTGCAATCTAAGAGCTCTAGACACACACTTGTTATGATATTAGTTGATAAAAAATAACTTGAAATTTAATCTACAAACTTGCTACAAACACTTACCCAAACTCACTGAAAAGAAGGAAGAAAAGAGGCATGAAAAATGCAAGGTAAGGGGTGAAAAAATGGTGAAAAGAGGGGAAAAGACAAGTCAAAGAAGGCTGGAAACTAAGTGAGAAAGAGGGTTGCAAATCAGAGAAAGAGGGCTGCAAATGAGGGTGAAAAAGGCTGAAAGTACAGCCCAAAAGATGGTTGAAGAAAATGATGGAAAGGGGTTGCAAAAAGTGGAAACAAAGAGGCAAAAGAGGGCTGTCCAAAAGGGTAAAAATGGGGAAAAGTGGACAGCGAACAAAAAGAAGGAAATACTGCAAATAAAAGGCCTAAAAGGCTAAAAATAAAGCACAGGGAAGCCAACCAGGGTAAAGGCTAAGTGAATGAATGTCCATTTTAGCCCAAATGTGCCCTAATCCCAAGAAAATAAAGATTTTTTTAATTTGAATGATGAATAAAAACAAGGAGAGAATGGTCAAACCTGTGGATCTTTTTAAAGCACTTGGATCTCATGAAGCATGCAATTACTGGAAAAGTGTACTTGACTCCAAGAGAAGAAGATGCAGCTGAGCTCGAACTTCTGCTTGGTTGGATGGAAGGATCTGCAAAATAACACTCATAGACTTGCCATACAAAAGATTAGATCATGTATTGTTCACAAATTGAAATAAAGAAGAGCATGAACTATAACTGAATAAAACAATGCTCTTTTTTAAATTCTAAAAGTAAATCAATAAAGAGCTAACTTGCAAACCGCAAATACCTGTTCTTATGTGCTTACAGAAGCCTTCTAAAGCATAACATCATAATTTCAAATAGACAAGAAAGAAAAGCATTAAAACAACATCACCTCATCCATCAAGTGCAATCATCCAAAGAATCACGCCACATGAGCCTCTAAAGCCTTAATTTTATTCCAATGGTTGCATAGAAGCAACAAGCAATTACAAAAGTTTCATCAGAGTTTCTCTACACAAAAATCCATCCTGATAGAGCTGAAAGAGCCTCTATTTATACAATGAGAGAGTGCTAAAACCCTAAAACCAAACCAAATAACCTAACCATCCTGACCACCTAACAGAAGAGCCAAACCTAAATCGGAGGACCGGGAGTGAGGGGAGGCCTCCACCCAGGCAAGACGCCACCACTCCAACTGAAAACACTGAAATCCACCCTCAATTTAGCCCACACGTGTGGAAGGCGCAACCCAGTTGAGGAGGGGCGTGAGCTGTGAAGGAGGTGACTTGGTGATGTAGGTAAGCTCATCCTTAGGTCTGGCTGGAGCCTCCATTAGGTTTGGGAAGCCCACTGATGGTGCAAGCTTTAGTCTTCACCTCGATCAAATCACTGGACCAATGAGTGCTCTCCATCTCATCTTTAGCTGGAGATGACATGTCTGCTAATTGATAATAAATTAATTGCGCTCTTAATGATCACTGAAGCTGAGTTATGATAACTCCAATCATCATGAGTGCTCCATGAGATGTCATTTAGCCTTTTATTTCACTGAATTTGGATTAATTTGGAGAGTTTTAATTTTCTCCAAAATAATCATTTTTTTAATAAAAATTCATTTTTTAACTCAAAACTGACTTTTTTGAGTAAAAAGGCATTATGTGTTCGATTGTTGATTTGAAAGTTGGTTCTGACTGGCTGGCTGATCAAGAATGATTTTTGGTTTAAGGTTAGAGCCTTCAATCACTGAATTCGGAGCCTGGATGACTTATTTACCACGAACAGGTTTTTTCGATTTAATTTATGGAAAAATTAACCAAAAAAACTTAGGAAAAGTAATTAAAAATTAAACAAATTAAAAAATAACTTTTTCCCGGTTCGAAAAAGATTTTTTCGAATTTTTTTTATGTATTCAGATGACTTAGGACATGACCATGATCTACCTAAATAATGTCTAGTAGGTTTATAACACTCAGTTGGGCTCTAATAACCCCCAAGGCCCATAATTCAACATCGGGCATTCCAGCTTTGGAGGAAGCGGGAGAAAACCTCGTCAATTATACTAAGTTGAAGGCAAAGCATAATTGTCGGGGGCAAAAAACTTCCTGGAATACCTTATTTGAGATTCTACGTCTTGTTACCAACTTTTTTGTACCATAGTTGGGTTACTTGAGGAGCCGCCGGTTGACAGACTTGTTCAAAGTCTGATTCCAGTGTATCAGTTGATCCGTCTACTTGTCTAGCCAATATTGGCTAGTCATTTTTTTATTTGAATAATTTTGACCATGGCCCCACGGGGTTTGTAATAAAATGTGCTAGTAGGATATTTTTGAGTGGTTCAGTCTCCTGAGACGTAGAATCTCAAATAGGGTGTTCCAGGGAGTTTTTTGCCCCTGACAATTATGCTTTGCCTTCAGCCGAGTATAATTGACGAGGTTTTCTCCCGCTTCCTCCAAAGCTGGAATGCCCGATGTTGAATTTTGGGCCTTGGGAGGTTATTAGAGCCCAACTGAGTGTTATAAGCCTACTAGACATTATTTAGATAGATCATGGTCATGTCCTAAGTCATCTCAACACATAAATTTTTTTCGAAAAAATCTTTTACAAACGGGGAAAAAATATATATTTTTTTAATTTTTTAATTTTTAATTACTTTTCCTAAGTTTTTTGGGTTAATATTTCCATTAATTACATGGAAAAAACCCGTTCGTGGTAAATCAGTCATCCGGACTTCAAATTCAGTGATTGAAGGCTCTAACCTTAAGCCAAAAATCATTCTTGATCAGCCAGCCAGTCAGAACCAACTTTCAGATAAACAATCGGACACATAATGCCTTTTTTCTCAAAAAAGTCGGTTTTGAGGATAAAAATGATTTTTTATTAAAAAATGATTATTTTGGAGAAAATTAAAACTTTCCAAATTAATCCGAATTCAGTGAAATAAAAGGCTAAATGACATCTCATGGAGCACTTATGATGTTTGGAGTTGTCATAACTCAGCTTCAGTCATCATTAAGAGAGCAATTAATTTATTATCAGTTAGCAGACATGTCATCTTCAGCTAAAGATGAGATGGAGAGCTCTCATTCGTCCGGTGATTTGATCGAGGTGAAGACTGAAGCTTGCACCATCAGTGGGCTTCCCAAACCTAGCACAGACTCCAGCCAGACCTAAAGAGGTGGTTTAACCAACATCCAGGAGCCTCCTTCACCAGTTCACGCCCCTCCTCAGCAGGTTGCACCTTCCACACGTGTGGGCTTATTTAAGGGTTGATTTCAGTGTTTTCAGTTGGAGTGGGGGCGCCTTGCCTGGGTGGAGGCCTCCCCTCACTCCCGGTCCTCCGATATAGGTTTGGCTCTGCTGTTAGGTGGTCATGCTGGTTAGGGTATTTGGTTTGGTTTTAGGGTTTTAGCACTCTCTTATTGTATAAATAGAGGCTCTTTCAGCTCTATCAGGGTGGATGATTGATGTAAAGAACCTCTGGTAAAATATTGTAATGCTTGTTGCTCTTATGCAACCTATTTTGTAATAAAGAAAGGCTTTGGAGGCTCATGTTGTGTGGATCCTGGGTGCATATGTTCCGGCTAATGAGGTGAAATTGTTCTAGTTTCTTTGCTTTTGATAATGTGTGGGTATCAATACATGCTTTAGAAGGCTTCTATAAGCACGTAGGAATTGGTATTTGTAGCTTTCAAGTTACCTATTTATTTCATTTACTTTCAAAAGCCTCAAAGAGCATTGTTTTATTCAGCTGTATTTCATGCTTTTAAGATTCGATTAGTAAATAATACATGTTTTAACCTCCATGTTGCCAAGTGTATAAGATTGTGTGTGCAGATCACTTCATTGTATCAAGTAAGAGGTTGAGCTAAGTTGCATCTACTCTTCTTGGAGCAAAGCATATGTACTTAGCAGCTGCATACCATTGGGATCCAAAGTGATTTCAGGTATTCAAGATCCAAGTGGTTCATCTTCTCCATTCACCCTAAAATCAAATTTTCTCATTATATTACTTTTATATTTGCAAGTAGTATCTTGATCTATAAAGTAAATCTTTTGCATCTACTTGCTTCCATTTCTAGATCTAGGAAGTGTTCTTTCTTTTAGATCTAGTTGGTATTTGAAGCAGCACAAGGTTCCTATATTTTGCTCAAATGCTAGGTGTATTTTTGTAGTATATTCTATTGTTTAACCCATCATTTTGCAGGTAAATAGCTCGTTGGTTTTTTCTCTCTCTATGACAGGTTAAGCAGGAAAACTTGCAAAAACTCAAGGAATTAAGCCTCAAAAAACCTTCCATTGTTCCTCTTCTTAATCCCTTTTCTACCGGTCACTTTGCTTTGTCTTTTTAACCTCTTCTCTTCATCGCTGCCCCGTTAGTACTCTTTTTACCATCCATTTTTCTCTTTTTTGGACAGCCCTAGTGTGCCCTAGCTTTCTTCCATTTTTTGCTTCTTTTTGCCCTAGTTTTTGGGATTCCTTTAACCTTGTTTTTGGCCATTTCTTTTACTTTTTGTTCGCTGTCCCGTTTTGCATTTTTTATGACAGCCACTATTTCCTCTTTTGCTGCCCTGTTTTTTTCAATTTTGTTCATCCCTTAGCTTCTTAGTTGGTTGCCCTATTCTTCCCTTTCTTTGGTCTTGATTCTTGCTTAGTTTGTTTGCCTTCCTTCTCTCATCTTCTTTTGTTTCAGCTCTCTTTCCTTTGTTCTTTTTACTCTCTTCAAACTTCTTCTCTTTTTCCCTTTTCAAAGTTTAATAAAAGATCTCAAGAGTAAAAATACAAGGCACTCTCCTTTTTACAGGTTATAATATTTGTAGAGTTACTTTGCCTTTATTTGAAAAGTCCTTTCAAGGATCAGGTTCCTTAAGGCACATTGTATAAAGTTTAATAAAAGATCTTTGTTTGAGTGGGGTTTTTAAGTCCCCACTCTCTTCCTCCCCCATTTGGGGAGGCTTGTGTTGTGTGTATGCTTTGATTAGTGCTAGTTTTCATCATTCATTACATCTCACGTTTAGATCACTAATTGTTAATTCATCACTTCTAAGTTGATTACTCAGTTCAATTGTTTATCTTTTTAAGTTAATCAACTACTTAAATCTCTTGAATCTCACCATAAGGTGGATCAAGAGTGCTCTTTATCGGAGAGTTTAAGCAAATAATATCATCTTGTGCTTGTTTAATCAATTAATAATCCATAAGTAAGACTCTTGAACTTGCAAAAACACAAGTCAAGAGCACTCTCTATCGGAGAGCATTTTATATTTGCATAATCCCTGCATTAGCTTCATATAGATTAGCTTAGTCTCTTGAACCACAGTCATAAGACGAGGTCAAGAGCGTTATCTGTCGGAGAGTTTTAATTAATTAACTTAATAAAATTCGCAATTTACACCCCTTTAATTAATTAACCCCTCCCTCCTTGTTGGAGTATGCTCTGACCGATCTTAGATCGGAATACCCAGAAACGACATTGGATCTCTAAACCCCACGAGAGGAAGTTAACTAAAACTTTTCTCCATAACCAACGCACCAGTGTTGTTCGATAAATACCGAGGCATGTGGGCAAATTCCAAGTGTGGGCGCCGGGCTACCTGATCTGGGCACTGGTAGTTAAGTTATTGAACACTTACATTTGATCCCAGACAGGTCCGTCAGGTCTTCGAACGGAGCCACTGAAGGTATTTCTGGTTAGGACATCCAGCTACCATAAGCGAAGATCACAAGTAAAAACTCTTAAAACTTACCAAGAGCACTTGCAAAACCTAACATTCACTGGCATCTTTTGGGATTCACATCATATTTTCTTTGATAAGTTGACTCCATAGGCACTGGTTCTATCTTTTACACATTGTTGATAATTTGGGCCATTTGTCCATCGAATGTTTGATTATAAATCATATCTATGAATGCTTTATCTATTTCGTGATGTTCTCAAATATTTGTCTGTCTTTCAATTCCGGTGAGAGCAACGTGGATTGCTTTGTCTTGTGTTCAATTTATCACATTAATCATCTTAAATCACAAATAACTCCTAAACAACACCCATCCACATCCGAAACATCTAAAAATTAACTTAAACATTGAGCCATAGAAAACTCTTTGTTAGGGACTACCCCCCTTGGCTTTGTTAAGAGTTAGCCTAAACGGAGGAGCTAGGAGTAGGTGACAGTACCTAGCTCTGTGCTTGCCCCCAAGGTCACACCTCTCCCACTTTCTCAAGTGAGGAGACAACTTTCGGAAGATTTCTGTTGCTGGTGTGCAATCAGCGGACAACACGTCTCAGGAGACCGAACCACTGAAAAAATACCCTACTAGCACATTTATTACAAACCCCGCGGGGCCATGGTCAAAATTATTCAAATAAAAAACTGGCTAGCCAATATTGGCTAGACATGCAGACGGATCAACTGGTACACTAGAATCAAACTTTAAACAAGACTGTCAACCAGCGGCTCCCCAGGTAACCCAAATATGGTACAAAAAGGTTGGTAACACATGCTATGTGGGTTGTTTGCTTACAATTTGGGAAGTTAAAGTATTTCTAGCTTAAATATTTTGTTTTGCAAGTCTTTGTTTTATTTCTCACTCCATTTGCATTGTTGAGCTAATTTTGTTACAGGTTTCCCAAGTTTGGAGAGTGGGATTCCCAGGTGGGATACCCCATTGTCCAACAAATTTTGAAAATGACTTGGCATCTTAACTAACATTCTTATTCTTATTGTAGCTTTTAAATACTTCATTTTGCACTCGAACATTATCATTTTTCAAGTTTTTACATGTTAGTATTTCATAAGAAAAATTTCTGATTTTTGCATGAATTTTTTTGAGTTTGTTTAAAACTCATTTCTATCATTTTTGTGGTATAGTAGCTTGCTATTTTGTGCAGGTTTCTGATGTCGCAGGGGGAGGGAATGCTCAAGTTCAACCACTAGCAAGCAACAACAACACCCAAGAGGGTCTACTTCAAGTCCCTCACAAAAAAACGGTTTAAAAAAAAATCACTCTTTCTCTCTCATTTCTTAATAAATATTAGTGCTGAAATCTACATCCTTGTAACAAGCCCAAGAGAGTCTCCTGGGCTTGAGTTTGTTGTGCTTCATTTCAAGTTTTCAGTATTTAGTGATTTTGGTTGCGGTTGCTTGTAAGTGAAGTGGCTCTGCCCCATACTTGCATGACTTTGTAAGTTGTTTGGATTTAGATTAGTTTACTTCGTTGTTTGTTTTCTTTTTGCCCGCACCTCACAAGTGAAGTGGCTCTACGCATCCATGTGAAATCACGTTGGCTATCATTTTTATATCAAGTATTTGCTTATTTCCTTTTGCCCGCACCTCACAATTTGGTAGGATCTGCCCTCGTTGTGATATTGGGCTTGGCTTATTTTGTTTAATTTTTGCTTCAAGGATAAAATTTACCACATGCCCCGTTTTTTGCCCCGTATCCTCTACCCTCGCCGGTTCGACCGATCTAGGGTGATAAGAAAGGGTAAAGATTTGTGTTGGCTAGTTTAATAGGCACCCAGATAAGTATCCTCATTAAAAAGGAGAAAAAAGAGGGTTGACCTGTGGAGCTAGTGGGGTAGAGTCCGTAGGGGGATTCGTGGCACTTTGTGTCCTCCAGTTGAGCACCCAACAAGTTTTGAGTTTGACCCGTGGAGCTAGTCGGGAAACTTGTGTTTCCTTGTTGAGCACCCGACATTCTCTCTTTAATCGAAAGGGATAGTCTCTTGGGGTAGACATCCAAAATAGTTCATTTCTTTGCAACAAACACCTTAATTCCCTAAGTCAAAGAGAGACATAAAATTTACTAAAATTTACAGGACCACTTGCATAACATATATTACAATCATTTACATTTCTCTACTTTGCAAGCACTTTATTTTAACTTGTTCATTTACTGGAAGTCATCATGTTCTTGTATATTTGTTAAAGTAAATGAGTTGATGCTCTAGGAAAATTATTTGAAGTTGATTATTGTGACTCCATAGTCCGAGTAGAGATGACACTGGTCATTTTGATTATTTGATTGTTTCTCTCTTGCATACATTACTGGTTGATTGTTAAAGGGTTTTGCTTGACATTGAAATATTTGCATCACCACACGCTGATTGTCATTTTTGTAATTTACAACTCTCAGAAAACATTCTTCAAAAAGGAACTTAGTAAGTAGGTACAACCCCCCTTGGCCTTTAGGAGTTGTTGTCTAAAGGAGTTTAGAACTGAGGTGACAGTGGGTTCTCAACTCATAAGTTGCCCTCAGGAACACACAGCGGTTGAGAGACTTACCTGTGTCCAAGTGTGTTTTAGGCGGAAACAAGTAGAAAAGATGATGCACCAGGGCAGTTGGCCTTCCACACACAAACTGTTAAGTTGTCCAACCACATCAGTGTGTCGTGTTGTTAGGTTACATGTCTGTGACGAAAATTAGCCAGTCAGGTTATGTGACAAATATTAGTGTGATCAAACTTTATGCGAGCTTGACTGCATCGTATTGTTGGAATTATGGGACAGAATAATATTGCATTCATGGCACATCACAAATTGTACTGTAATGTATGCTGAAAGTTGACTGCTGCCATGTGCATTCTGTGCTGATGATTCGGCATTATGTTGCACCTCTGATACAAGGACCAAGTCCTTGTCCTGATACTAAGATGATTTTCAAAATGAACCTCTCATTAGCGCGACTCCTCCAGTTATGGACATAGTTGATATTTGACACCTTCCAAGATCACATTTTTTCTTTTCGATCTACTGTTCTTCTCACTTCTTCTGAGAGTTGCTTTGGCACTCCCCCAATATGTTCTTTTTTGTTTTTAATGTTTTTCTTTCAGAGATGCTTTAGCTCTACCAATGCTCACTTGATTTCATGTTAGTACCTTTTACAGGCCTATTGGCCGTGTTTGGCTATCTATCAACATTGATATTCAAATTTTAATTAGATTAATTAATGTATGAGTTTAATATCTGGCATGTTGGGATACTTTGTAGTGGGTTGATTTGCAGCAGCATTTTAGAGAAGTTCATTACTTTGTTTTTCCAAGGAAAACTTCACAGAAAACCCTCCAAGTACTTCCCCATGATCCATGGATGGTTAACGGGGTAAACAATCAGTCCTGATTATAGAGCCTATCCCCGAGGGGGTCAAGATAAGAATGATTCTTTAAATTGAACTTTCTTGTAATACTTTTTTTTTATATACTAAGAATGTAACCAAATTTAAATCAATGTTATAACATTTAATAAAGGTTCCTGTGTAAATTTTTTTTACAATGGCAAATTGTAATTATTAGCCACGGGTTACACTAGCTAGAGGATATAATCATTTTTAATTTTATATTTTCTGATGTATTTTAAGTTTTAATGTTCTATAATTGAAGCAATGCTGAGAATCGAAATAGCTTCTTCTCGATTTGTTTGGTCTTATTTTGAATGCAAAATTTTGTGCTATATGGTATGCTTAATTCATGATTTTAATGACACATATGCAGGACAAAGTTAAGCTTTACCAGATGGAAAGCTGAATGGAATGCTGCTACTCCTTTGTACGAGCAGGCAGGTTGGTGTTTTTACTTGAAATAGGATTCAAACTATGTTTAGTCAGTATTTAGCATTTAGCTGTATTATGGACCACAATATGGTGGTTTGGTGGTCTGAATTGATTGCATTTGTTCTGTGTATGAAGCTCTTGCATTCAGATTTGCCAAAGAAAATGCAAAAGCAAAAGAAGCATATGAAAAAGCTGCAACTGGACAAGAGAGGCTCTCATCGTATCCTTTTACCTTATTCGGCTTACAGCTGAAGGGATTTTATACATTTTTTTTCTATTATCTTACACTGTCATTTGGTTTGTAGATTAAATCCTTTACAGAATTCTACTAGACCATGGCAGGCTGCCAAACACCTTGAGTCAGCTGGAGCTTTAGCCAAGGAACTTGAAAATTGGAATGAAGTTGCTGATTTTTATAAAAGGGCTTGTGAGCTGTACACAGAATGTGGGAAACCACAGCCTGCTTCAGATGCGCTTGCAAGGGGGGCACGGTAATAGAATGTTCAAAACACCAGACTAGCCACTGCTGTATTCTGAAAAGGTTTTCAATGAACCAGTCCTTTAAGGGTTGCTCATTTGGATTTCAAGAGATTATTTGAGAAATGATGAATTTATGTTTCAGTGCTTTGGAGGATGCTGTACCTGATGAGGCTGTGCGGATGTATATTGATTCTTGTGGGATACTTGAAGACGAAGGCAAGGATCAAATGGCCTTTGATACGTACCGTGCTGTGACTAACCTCTATCTGAAGTTGGAAAGGTAGGGGATACTTTTATTCTCATTGTTGTGGATAGTTACTATACATCCATCCATTGGCATGTAGAAGAAGTCATATGGCAGTAGAGAATGTAGTTAAAGGGAGGTAGTCGTCAAATGAGCACTTAGTAGGCATGTTCCATTGTTTAGGAATCTTATCATTACTTACTCTAAAGTGTTTACACCTGTAGGGATTAATCTAACCTGGTTTTGAAATCTGTTCTCATTTATCAGAAGAAAATTCTGATAGAAATTCAAGTTTGCATATGATTTTTTGTTTTCTCATTCTTGCAGTTTTTGCCTTCTGTCTCCTCCATATGCTTCTTTCTTTGTTAGTAAAATGTACCAGAATCTCTTGGTTCTTTGTGTCGATATGGAGGATGCAATGAGATTTGAACTAGTGCTGCATTTGATCAACTTTTACATATATTTGAGAAAAACTATATATGCTCCAACTCAAAGGTTCATGCTTTTCTTTTTACACCAAAAGAACTACAGTGATGCACTGATGAAATTCACAAGTATGTTGAACCTACATAAGATAGCCATTTCTATGATATGTTCGCTGTATTACATGATAAAATAGTTGCATATTGAGGACAAACTTATTTGCTGTAACATTGCTCTTGGTGCTTTTTGTGATAATAAAATTGTTTAGATGGCACAATGAGGAAATCTACTGTCATTGTCACCAACATTTTCAAATGGTGCTTATCACAAACATTTTATAGTAATGACAATCTCAGTGGAACTGGAAAGTTCTTTAAGAAATATTCCCTTTTCATAATTGTGCTCAACAAAACAATCTCTAATATATATATATATATATATATATATATATATATATAAACACTTCTATCTTAATCGTTTTAAGTGCATTTCTTATCCAAGAAACACAAGCATATGAATGGTGTCACTCCACCAAACATATATCATCATCCTTCCACTGATAAACAATTAGAACAGTAACATTTGATGAGGCTGTGATTGATTTATATTATGTAAGATTTGTTGCCGCCTTTCACACACCTGGGGGTTAAGTGCAACTGAAATCTTCAAGCTGCTAGGTGTGTCCTTGGGGGCAAGTCTCGAGTCAAGTAGTCTCACTTGATCTTGAATCCTCCGTTTAGGCAAAACTCCTAACGAAACCAAGGGGGGTGGTCCCTAAGAAAGAGTTAACCAAGGCTCTTGTGTTTTAGTCGTTAATGATGGAAATAAGTTTTTTAGGAGTTTTTGAAGTAAAATACTAATACAAGATTGTTTGCAAATTTAAATAAATATTTTACCAACATAACATAATAACATCAACACATTAGCAACAATTGAAAGCTGATAATAAGTGAAATTGAAATGTTGCAAATTAGATCAGTGCCAATGGAGTAAAAGTAAAAAAATAATGCTGCTGAAAGATGAAATGTTTTGCAATGTGTCTTGGTCAGTTTTAATTATTAACATATGAATTGAGTTATGGGAAGGGGATTCTCGATATACTGTAAGGTACTGAGAATATGTGCGGAATATGACGAAGGTGGTTCTTCACTCAGAAATGTGGGCTGAATCGGAGTCTCTGAGGACCGATGTAGCCATTTATTTTATTTCAGAGCAGTCATGGATGCCCAGTGTTATATTAGTTCTTTCTCATTGGGCAGATGATGTCTCAAATGGATTTTATTGCATGGTTATGACTCAGCATTTTATATTGTGTTATGGTTATTATTGTTCTTATACTGATTCTTGTGACATTTATTAACTTGTGGTATCATGATCTGGCGGTCATAATTATATGGACTTGGTTGTATCTTGTACTATGTATTGATGTCCTTAGTTAGACTTGGAAGTTCTTTATCTATACTCATTGGTTTTACCCTCCTTCGGGAGAATAGAGGTAGTCATTCCCACCATTGTTTTGGCTTGCTAGTGTTGGCTCCATCATCCATTGTCTTCACCCATCCATTACCTTCCATTTTAGTTTTCAACCCGATTGACTTCTTGACTTATGGCATGGAGGACCTTTTTCCCCGCTAGAACTTTTGTTGGACAAGCCTCCCTGTTTATACTATGTCTCGGCTCTGAGTTGGTGACAAAACTTGCCTTTGGTAAGTTGGATAGTATGCCTAAATCATTCTGTTCGGTTGTCCTGATGTTTGGCACTGTGCAGAATTCCCCCTAGTCACTTGAGATGTTGTTGGCTAAAACTGAAAGCTCATGTACTACTTGTATTGAAATATTGAATATGCGCCCATGGAAAATGAAAATTGTAAAACTGTGTTTCTTAACATATGTAAAAAGGGCAAGAGCAATGAAATGCTAAAATACTCCTTGAAGAGTATAAGAAAAGGTCTAAAAAGCAATGGTTAAAACTGTGCTATATCCAAAAATTGCTGACCTTATTAAAATAAATATGTCTTGGATGAAAGCTGCGATTAACTATGCTTTTGAGCACTGGTGAAGTCCCAAAAGGGTCATATAGGCCAAAAAGGCCATGGAATAAAATGTGATCCTAATGAACTTGGATCAAGCTTGATGTAGACATGATGCCTAAGTTGAATAAGCACTCTCTAAACAACTCATCCATCTGTGAGGCACTGCCATTCCTTGTGTTGTTGTTTGTCCGACATTGGTTATAGTGAGTTTTCCCTTTCTTTATCCAAAGTGTCATGATGTTGAGTAGGAAGCCATCCTTTGCCTTAGCCTTGTCATTTTCACCTTTCACCCTTCACTAGCAAATTGGCTACAGCTATGAAGTGAGTATAGTCTTGAAAGTCTAAGTCTAAGTAGTAATAAATAAAGTCTTATATATGTATTGGTTGATGTACCACCAGTGAAATGAATGCTACTTGTTGTGATTGTTACTTGAATTAGTTGTAGAGCATGTCTTAACCTTTTAACACTTGCAGCGGATGGATATAGTTTGAGTTATTATTGGTGTCTGATTATTCACAGATGGTTATATTGTTTATTGGATATGATTGATGATCAGATAGAGACTTATGAGGGGTATGAGTATACACCTTAGATGGATTTGGACTCTCTGAGTCTAATGAGACAGCTTATTTCCAGTTCCGGGCACTTATAGATGTGATCAGGCTCATTCTGCCTTTATGATGCAGTTTTTCTTCACAGATTGATATTTTTGAGCAGGGAGATGTTTCAGTTGGATCTCCTAGGGCATTGTATGGGCATAGGGGGGTGCAGCAACTTGTTTGTACCATTGTACCCCCATTCCAGAGAGCTTGGTGGGCTCAGTTTGACAATGCAGGCACCCTAGGAGGCTGTTTTGGCAGGATCACATTTCCCAAGGCAGATTAAAAAATGATTAAATGGCTATTGAAGAAATCGATTTGGGCTACTGAGCCAAGGAAATGACATGGGATGAGTTATGATGATGAAGAGTGATGTCCTCCACACTTTCTTCAGCAGTTACAGCTCCTGATTGGGCCCACACCTATTTTTGGGCATTTTTTATTATTTTCTGGAGCTCTTTTTGGAGGCTCACGATTTCCTCAAGGGGGCACAAAAGTCAAAGAATTAAATTGTTATACTATTTATTGTGCCATGGGGACACCCAAAGGGAGTTAGTCAAACACTCCTTGGACCCACCATATGCTTTCATTTATTTCTTGTTGAGTGGGTTACCTTTATTTGGGTGGTTTAGTCCACTTTGGTAAATTATGGTTATATTGATCCATGTGTTGTCTGTTGAGCTCATTTCAACCATTGATTAGAACATTTCATCTTTTAATCTTAGCCACTCGTTTTGAAAGTGGTTAGGATTTGGTTATGATTGAGGTTCTCTCATTTCTATTGAAGAGAGAGAGCTTCTCATTTGTAAGTGGTCTTTGGCTCTTGGATCTGAATAATAGAAAGACTTTTTTTGTGGAAATTTTTTTGGATTTGCTTTGCATCTGATGTGCTCAAATGGTGATTAGCTACTCTTCAGCTTCCTAGCATTGTGGAAATTCTCGTGAGATCTATATTTTTTGTGGCTATCATTGTTTTGTCTACAGGAGGGCGTTTTGGCTGGAGCGTTTTTGTAGGGGGACCTGAACTCGCTCGGTTCTCTTCGTCTTGGATCAGGGGGTTTTCATTAGTTTCATTGTGATCTATGATTACTTCATTTTATTGTCTTGTAGCATTCAGTTTCTTTATCTTGTATTAGCAAATCTGATATGGTTGACGTTTGCTCATGCAGGGTAGGGGGCGCTTTGGTGGCTTGGAGCTTGCATATGCCATAGAAATCACAGAGATCTTTTAGAATTGTTCGGGATAGCAAAGATTGTCACTGTTACAAACTTCTACAAGCTTTTCCAGGTAAGATCCAACAGGTAAGTCTCTTTCTTTTCAGATCTTATTCCATTGTACCTTGCTTTCTTCAACTTTCCTGAAAACTCCTAAAGCACTAAAAACACCAAAAATTAATAAACTTGGGAATAGTCCGATCTTTTGCCAAACCATTTCTGGGTTTCATAGATCGGGCCTCTCTTTCATCAAATCAACTGAAACGCTGGTCAAATTCTTCACCATTTGACCTAGATCTGAAAAATTGACTGAAACTGCCCTAGCGCCCTCACTGAAAATTAGACTTTTCTGGAAGTGAGTTTTTCTGAAATCTGACAAGATAGATAGATAGATCGGGTCTCGATCATTCTAAATCACCCCCAACGCTGAGCTAGTTCTCTCCGGTTTGCCCTAGATTTGAAAAATTGGTTTTCAGCCTCCTAGCCCCCCCCTCATCAAATTCTGACTTTTCCAAATCTGATTTTTCTGCTGATTTTTTGATTTGGGCTTGTGGATCAGGTCACCCTGACCTCTTCTCTCCTTCAATGCTAATCCATTAGTCTCCAGGTAACCCTATAACTGCAAATCTATCCTCCTAAGCCTTAGCACTAGCCATCCATTAAGCTGGGTTTCCTGTACCTTAGCTTTTTCCGGATCAACTACTTTCTGGGTTCGTAGATCAGGGTGTCTCCCAGGTGGGTTCTCTGAAACATTGGTTACTGCTGACTCCATTGCCCAATGCACACAAGGCATTGATCTCCTAGCTAGCGCTAGCTCCAACTTGACCTCACTCCTATTTCTTTTGCCAACACGTACTGATAACTCAAGTCACCTATCTTTCACTGAGATTGTCCCCTTGGTACTAGGTAGTCCCAACTTTGTTCTTGCTCACCTTGTCACAGTTACGTTTCCCAAGACAGTGGTTATCTCCATCAGTTGCTAGTACCTTAACCCTAGAGCTAGGGTTTCCATTTACCTTGCACCTTAAGTACCTTGAAGCCCCATCTGATCTTCTTTTGGTGTCTAGGTCCGATCTCTCCTGTCGGGAGCAGATCTGGGTCTCCCCCATTGTTGTCTTGGACTAGGATAACATAAAGTGAAGGCTGCCTTGATTGGTGTGACAACCATCCATTTGGGAGTTTAGGTAGTCGTGGTTCCACCCCTTAGTTGCTTGCCCCTCTACCATCCATCCTGGATCCACCTCAAACAAGCAACTACAAGGCGGGTGATAACACACATGTTCATACCCCCTTGGGGAAATTGTAAAAATGTGCTCGCATGGTCAATTTTATAAAAGGCTCGACTTCCCAGACTTAAGCATCATGCCGAATAGCTTAGAGTGTTTTTTCCCTCGGTAATTATTGGTTGTTAAACAAATGACTAATAATTTCTGAGTTTTCACTCACACCTACAAAGTTGGGGTAGTCGTCTTGGTGGTTAGGCCTTAGGAGGTCATTAGAGCCTCCGTGTCAATGTTTATAAACATGTTAGGCATTCGAATTGAGTGGTATGGACATGTACTAGATCCCCGAAGGTTAGTTGAAGAAGCAGAAAAATTATTAGCCAAGGAGACTCAAAGGCAAAAGGAAGAAGAAGAACAAAGGAAAAAAGAAGAAGAACAAAGGTAGAAGGAAGCAGAAGAAAGAACGCAAAAGGAATCAACTGACAGAGCAAGAGAGGAGGCAGAGAAGGCAGCTGAAGAATTGAAGAGGAAAGAGCAGGAAGACCAAGACAGGGAGAATTTAGAACAAGATGCTGCCTAGGACAACCTAACAGATCCTCCTTCTACATCGGGAGACATGATGACAGGAGGTCACCTCCCTTTTGCAGAATTAGGGTTAGTGTCCTTTACTCCATCCAAGCAACATGCAATTGCATGCCTGGACAAGGTAGTCTTCGACCCTAAACGAAAAACCATTGTTCGGAGGTCCGAAAAGAAGTTAAAGGTGGGTACACAGCCTGAGGTAATCACAATTACTAAAAGATCTGTGATGAAAGGTACCGATGAATATCCACAACTAATGGCTTCGATCAACGTTGCAACTGCTCAAGCAAATGCCTATAATGATGACAGATTGAAAGAAACGACAGATCAATACAAGGAAAAAATGGAAAGAATGAAGGATACTTTGATGCAAGAAAGAGGAGAAGGTCGAGAGATGAAGAGGAAACATGAGGCCACTCTTTCAGAGTTCAAAAGTCTCCAGGAGGCCTACCATGTTTTAGAATCATAAAAGGAGGCTTTGGTGCTTTCAAATGCCATCACCGAGGGAGAGAAGAAGGTTCTTAAAAGCAAGATTTTGGAGTTGGAGGTGCAGAAATCCGCTGTTAGCAAGCGAGTGGAAGAGCTAGAGACACAGAATAGCTCGCTAGAGAAACAACTTAAGATGGCTAATGAAAAACAACATGATATTGCTCCATTCCATGGTTAAGCCTGTTTAATGCAAAGGAAAATACACCAGGTTCAATTAAAATTGGAAGAGGAAGTATATAAGATTAAGCAAATAGAGGCCAGACTGAAAGAAATAACAGATAGATCATTGGATTTCAGGAAAGAGTTGTCAGAGGTCGCAGAGCTTATGCAAAGTCAGCTAACTTGGATTGGAGCGAATTCAGTTTTTCCCAAACACATGCCCCAAAAAACAGCAGGAGAACTGAGAATGGAGTTGGCACTCCTAAATTTCAGTAGCAAAGCAATAGTAAGATTGAACACAACAACTGAAAAGACTATGGAAAAGTGTAAGGAATTTCACAAGAAAATGTGCATGACACATAATAGATGCCAGGCTTCAGCAGCAACCCAGGTTCAGGAATTTCTAGATAGAGAGCAACATTTGAAGAATCTCCAGGACAAATTGTAGACAGACGGGCAAAGTATTCAAAAGATCGAGAGCATTAACGAGGAAGCAATCGGAACTTGGGTTGCGCAAGCTTCCGTTCATAAATATCTCTTAGAAGATTTGTTAATGCTGACCCCACCAAAGGTGAAAGAGATCGAATCTCAGCTAGCTAAGCATGAAGTAATGACACGATTGTTAGAGCCAGTGGACGATCGAACCATCATTGAAGAAGCCCGTGCATGGAGCAATTTCATTGGGACACCAGTTGGACCCACCTAGGACTTTGCTTTGTTTCCATTTGGCACTCAATGTAATATTTATATTGTATTTTCATTTTCCTAGTGTAATACACTAGAAGACAAAATTTTGTAAGTTGAAGAGTCAAGGAAGCCTAAAAGGCAGGGGTAGCCCAAGAGACATTTTTAAAATGTATAAATAGGGGTAGAATAGAGATTAGAGAGGACTTTTTCTAGCGTATAGATGCTGAAGTTAATTGTATGAGAACTACTTTTTTTATGAATAAAGAGAACCAAATTTTGCTGGAGGAAGGACTGTACAAGTTATCAAATGAATTGTGTGGATTGCTAAATGATGAACTATTTCTGTTTTAGCCTGCTATACAACTGTGAGATCGTTCAAACTTGTTGAACTACTTCTGCAATTTATGGATGATTCTAGTTTGTTAGAAATCTTGTACATGTGAATGAGTAATGAATATGTTAATAAAACAGAGCTATCTTTGTTTATCTTTTTTGTTGTAATTATGTATGTAGAATTTGAACAACTACTTGTAGGATTCTATCAACACCATTACAGTACATTACTCAATTAATTATAATCCTTGCTCCCCTGGGGGATATGGTAGATTAGATTAGAATAGATTAGAATATGGTATATTTACTTAACAGTGATTCGGGGGTAAGAGTGATAAGATGACAGGTAAGAACCTACGCATCATGGGTTGAGGCTCTTACTCATCGGTCACTTGCATTTAGTCTAGGCACTTGCATTTCATCCTAAAACTGGAAATTACATAAACGGTGGACCGGGCCGCAACCGGTAAAATAGACTTAAAACTTTCTTTTAATTCTACGGTAGTCAGGCTGCTAACTGGACGGATTCCCCATTCCAAACAGTAAACGATCTTGTTGTCCGTCGATTGCACACTAGCAGCAGAAATCTTCCGAAAGCTGTCTCCTCACTTGAGAGAGTGGGAGAGGTATGACCTTGGGGGCAAGCACAGAGCCAAGTACTTTCACCTACTCCTAGCTCCTCCGTTTAGGCTAACTCCTAACGAAGCCAAGGGGGGTGGTCCCTAACAAAGAGTTTCTAAGGCTCAATTTGTTTAAGTAAATTTTATGAAAGTGACGCGGACGGGTGTTTATTAGGAGTTTGTTATGATGAACGAAGATTGCAATTCTTATAACTGAAAAATAAACACAAGACAAAAAACAATCCACATTGCTATCACCAGATTAAAAGATAAACAATATAATGAGAGCTTGTGAAATAAGATAACATTCACAGATAAAGATCTTACTTGAAAAAACCAAAGGACAAATGGCCCAGATCAATAATAATGCATAAGATTTTAAAACAGACCAGTGCCTTATGGAGTCAAATGTCTGAGATGCTTGGGAATACTGAAAATACAAGTCTCAAAATAGTGCTAGTGAAAGTGTTTTGCTATTGTTCTTGGTTTATTTTAAAGTGTTTTAGTGGTCTTGTTTATTATGGCTCATCAAAAGGTATCAAAAGACCAACCGGGAAAGCGTTCCAAGTTATTCCGTTTGAGACATGTCGGCCCGTCTAGTATCCCAGGCTAGTATCCTGCGGATTGACTAGCTAACCGAGACTCTAAGACAACGGGGAGTTTTGGTGCCTTTACTAAGAATGACTTTGAATACTTTCGGCAACACTGGTGCGTTGGTTATTGGGGTAAAATTTTATTACGTTGTTACTTGAGAGATTATCAAATCCGCTCACCGTTCTAAGTATGAGCCCAACTATGAAAGTCGACAGAGCATACTAGGTGAGGGATAGCAACGAAGTAAATTAATTAAGGGGAAAATGTGAGTTGCAAATTTTATTAGAACACAATTAAACTCTTCGACAGAGAGTGCTCTTGACTTTGTCTTACGACAAAAGTTCAAGAGTCTTAGTTACTCTATATGCCTAAATGCAAGGATGATGCAAGACTAATATGCTCTCCGACAGAGAGTGCTCTTGACTTGGATTTCAGCAAGTTCAAGAGACTTAGATTTAAAGTAACAAGTTAAAGAGAAAAAATGCTTGAATTAAAGAATAACCACAAACCCTCTGACAAAAAGCACTCTTGATCCACCTGACGGTGAGATTCAAGAGATTTTAGTTCTTTTTTACTTTTTCAATTTATATTAAATGAAAGAAAGGTCTAAATTAAAGTTAAACAAAAAACAAGAAGCTTTTTTCTTTTGGCTTTTATGAAAGCAAAAAACAAACTTTTCCAGAATTTGAAACTAACCTTTCCTATTCTATTCTAACCAATTATTCTACAAGCATAAAACAAAGCAAATTGCAAACATGAAAAACGGACGATACAGGCTTCCCCCAAATGGGGGAAGTGGGGTGTGGGAGCCTTTATCCCACTTGCTCTTTATTAATTTTTACAATGCCTTTGATGTTGGGATTTTTTTCTGATCTTGAAAGGCCTTCAATGCAATCCAGAGAAAGGGGGACGAAGAAGGGGGAATTATGAGTGTTTTTTGGAGCTTGAAACTTCAAATTTTCGCCAGCACTTCTGCTTAACCTGTCATGAAAAGTGAAAAACCAGCGAGCTACTTTCCTGTAAAACAGTGGATTAGGCAATAAAATACACTAAAATTTACAGTTAGTACTTGTGCAAAGATAGAGTTTTTTTATGCTACTTCAAGTACTAAAACTAAGCAAAGCTATATCTAAAATTTCGTGAGATAAACTTTTTAGCAAAGGAAGCTCTTAGATCTATATAACAAGAGATAGAAAAGATAAGATTTAACACTTAGATTTACTTGTTATGAAACAAAACCAAAGTAACTGGAAAGCAAGAAGTTTCTTTTTAAGTTCGAGGATGGATAGGAAAAACTTCAAGCCCAAGCTTGAGTAAATTTGAACGTGGAGGGAACCTATGGGACAAGAAACATTAGAAAAATTATATTTGAAGAGAGATAGGATGCAACTGAGCTCCGATCTCTACTTCACGCCGGGTGATCTGCAAAACTAAAATACCCTTCAAGCAAGTGATTAGATCTAGTATGTATAAACCAAACAAGAACCGAAAAGCATGAGTACAATTGAATACAATATGCAATTATTGGATCGTGTATAGCTACACATAAGCAAACAAGTTGAAACTTCAAATGCCTATTCTATGGATTAGATTATAACCTTCTAAGCTAGATAACAGAACATGCATGAATGATAAAATAACTACACAGATATTACCTTGTTTATAAGCCAATATTCACCATAAAAGTTCTTGCACCATCAAATTGTCCTCCAAAGACTCAACTTTATTCATAACGTAGATAAGAAATTACAATCATACGGGCAGAGGTCCTCTGCAAATCCATCCACTTTGTAGAGCTAAAAAGAGCCTCTACTTATACAAAATAGTAAGCCCCAGGGGCTTTTAATGAACCAGAGATCAATCCGAAGTTAAGCTGAGCTGAAGCGGAGCTGAACTGGGCTTGAACAAGAGCTGAAGCTGCCAACACACCCAATCAAACCCCCACCAAAATTCACCAACCTCCAAAACGGTAGCCTTCAATTCCTCACGCGTGAGCTTCCTTCCACGTGAGTCATACGGCAGGCTTGGAAAATGGTTTGAATTAATGCAAGGTTTAAACATGAGTTTATTGATGAATGGGGAGGGGTCCACCCTCACCCATTCGTATTCATCCACGAGCCAGCGTGAGGAACTTCACGTGATTCCATTCATGTAATTTTTAACATGACCTCCTTGTTACCACCTAAGTTGTACTTAGTGGTTTTTTATCAAGTGAGCATGGTGAACCGGACAAGGATAACTTGTTCGGACTTCAGAAGACCTGTGGAAGTACTTCTGGGAAGTGCTTGTTGTACTATATCAGATGTTCATACCCCATGGGGGAATTGTAATAAATGTTCTAGCATGATAGTGTCTGTAAAAGAATCGGTCTCTTAGACTTCATTTGTCAATCCGATCAGCC